>JAVJIF010018182.1:0-76408 GCA_038442645.1 Agave tequilana
GAGGAATACTAGGAGACCTGGTTGGCTCACCACCGATATGGTTGTTGCATATGCACTTCCAGTTGTTGAAGAGGCTATCCATCTACTTTCAGGAAGCTGAAATCAGTTCAGAAGCTGAGTTATGGAAAGGGGCCATAGATGAAGAGATGAAATCTCTTACAAGAACAACACATGGGAACTTACCAAGTTGCCCAAGGGGAAGAAGGCCATAGGGTGCAAGTGGGTATTTGCTAAGAAGTAGGATCTCTCAGGAAGATACAGTGCGCTACAAGGCAAGGCTGGTGGCTAAAGGCTACGCACAGAGAGAAGGAATCGACTACAACGAGGTGTTCTCTCCGGTAGTGAAACACTCGTCTATTCGGATTCTATTGGCTTTGGTGGCGCAGAATGATTGGACCTTGACCAACTTGATGTCAAGACCGCCTTTCTCCACGGCAATCTTGAGGAGGAGATTTACATGACTCAGCCCACAGGTTACAAAGCTGCAGGGAAAGAAGAGTTGGTATGTAAGCTGAAGAAATCGCTGTACGGTTTGAAGCAGTCTCCTAGACAGTGGTACAAGCGATTGACAGCTTCATCAGAAAGAAGAAGTACACACGAAGCCACTTCGATCCATGTGTGTACTACAACAAGTTACCATCAGGGGAGTATATCTATCTACTTCTCTATGTAGATGATATGCTGATTGCTTCTAGGTCAAGATCTGCTATGATTCTCTGAAGAAGACGTTATCGTCCGAGTTTGAGATGAAGGACCTGGGGGAAGCAAGAAAAGTATTGGGCATGGAGATCACAAGGAACAGGGATGCTGGCAGGATAAGCTTGACTCAGAAGGGCTATCTGGAGAAGGTACTGCAGAGGTTTAATATCGGGAAAGATACTAAGGACTGTTAGTACACCAATGGCGCCGCACTTCAAGTTGTCAGCGAAGATGTCTCCAAGGAGTGTTCAAGAGCGTGAGCATATGTCTCATGTCCATATGCCAATGCAGTGGGTAGCTTGATGTATGCAATGGTGTGTACGAGGCCAGATATTTCACAGGCAGTCTCCATGGTGAGTCGATACATGCATGATCCTGGACAGAGTCATTGGGAAGCTGTGAAATGGATTCTGAGGTACATCAAGGGAACTGTTGATGTAGGCCTGGTATTTGAGAAGGACAACACCGGAAAGCAGGAATGCATAGGTTATGTGGATTCAGACTATGCAGGTGATCTTGACAAACGCGGTCGACGACGGGATATGTCTTCACATTCTCACAGGCACCGGTGAGTTGGCGCTCCACACTTCAGTCTACCGTCGCATTGTCGACCACAGAGGCTGAATATATGGCTTTGACAGAGGCCATGAAGGAGGCAATATGGCTTCAGGGATTACTTGATGATCTGGGCGTGGAACAGGATATTTGAAGATAAACTGTGACAGCATGAGTGCCATCTACTTGGAAAGGAACCAGGTCTATCATGCAAGGACGAAGCATATTGATGTCAGGTATCATTTTGTACGGGAGATTCTAGAAGAAGGTGACATTGACTTGTTGAAAGTTCACACTTCGGAGAATCCGGCCGATATGCTTACAAATGGGTGACGGGAGTGAAGTTTGCACACTGCTGTAATACCCCGTTCCCGGAATACGTACTTAGTTGCGTATTCAGATTTTCCGATCGTATTTTTCGATTTGTTTCCTGTATTTGTTTGCTTTATGAATTCCTTATATGATGTTTTATCTTGGATTTGGATTCGTGGACTCGGAGTCAGTCCCAGTCCGAACCAGGAACTCGATTATAGTATATTATTCGATTTGGTCTTTCGGTGATTAGATTTGACCGATTTTAGTTTTAAATATCATTTTCCATTATTATATATTTTCTATGATTTTCTAGATTTTCTGGAATTAAAATGAATTTCTTCAAAACCGGTGTCGGCCAGTGCCGCTGACCGATTCCTGGATTTTTAATTCTCATACAGTTAGGAATTTCATGATGGTCCTTTAGACATTATTTAGAATCATATTTTCTACCTACATTCTTTTTCTGAGGATTTTATGATTTTATGGAAATTCCTTCGGAGTCGGTAGGTAACTGATTCCAGGATTTTTAGTTTACAATTGGGATTGAATTTCTGAATTCCGCTTTCACTTTACGTCTTAAAATCATGTTTTCTTCTTTAATGCATTTTTGGGATTTTTCGGAATTTATCAAAATCCGGCCGACCCGGTGTAGACCGGTATCGGCGTTTGGCTTCCGATTTTTTAATTTGAAAATGAGATTTTATTTTGGAAAACCGATTTCATATTATTCATCAGGATGACGTTTTCTACCTCCGGGTATTTTTGGGGATTTTTCGGAGACAGTCGATTTTTCAACCTTATTATTATATTATTATTTTTTAATCTTTCTTTCTTTCTTTTCCTTTCTTTTCCTTCCCTTTTTCCACCAACTTCCACACACTTCCATTTTCTCCACCTCATCAACAAAATCTCCACCTCACCATCTCCCATCAATCCTTTCTCATTTTCTTTTTCTTTTCTTTTTCTTTTTCTTTATTTTCTTTCTTCCTTCCTTTATCTTTTCCCTTTTTTCTTTTCTTTTCTTTTTTCTTTTCTTTTCTCCTTCTTCTCCCTGGCGCCAACGACAGCCGCACCTCCTCCTCTTCCTTCTTCTTCCCCAAATTCTCTCCCTCTCTCCCTTCACCTCTCAATCTCTCCCTCCATCCTCTCTCTCTATATCTCCTCCTCTTCTTCTCCACTCCTCAATTTCCCCCGTCTCTCTCTCTCCTCTTCACGCGAGATCCGGCCATCTCCACCTCGCCGGCCTCGCCTCCCTCCTCCGGCGCTGCCCCGGCGAGGGCAGACCGCCGCCGGCGCAAGGCCGGCGGCCTTGGGCGCGACCAGGGGACCTGAGGCCCCCTGTGCGCGGTTGTGGAGGGGGCAGCAGCCCCTCCTTTTTCTCGTTGGGGTGGCCGGCGCCACCCCAGTCCGGGCGCCGCCGGCGCCCTGCCGCGGCCGTGGGCGGCCAGGGGCCCGCCTGGGCCCCTGCGCCAGTGCTGGAGGGGGGCAAAGCCCCCCTCTTTCTCTGCTGGAGGGGGCGCAGCCCCCTCCTTCTCTCTGTTGAGGGGGCGCTGCCCCCTCTTCTTTTCTGCCGGCGGCCGGCGCCGCCCGGCGCCGCCCTGGCCGGCGACCGGCTGAGCGCCCCCAGTGGGGGGCGCTGTGTGCGGGAGCAAGGGGGCAAACCCCCTTCTCTGTTTCTCTCCTCTCTCTCTCTCTCCTGGACTCTCCCTCTCTCTCTCTTGGATCTCTCTCTCTCTCTCCTGTTTCTCTCTCCTCTCTCTTTCTCTCTCCTCTCTTTCTCACTCTAGCTCTCTCTCTCTCTCTCTCAACCGCACCCTCTCTCTCTCCTGATTCTCTCTCTCTCTCATCATCTCTTTCTCTCTCTAGAAATCTCCTTTCTCTCTCTAGATTTCTCTCTTTCTCTCTCTTCACTTTCTCTCTCCTGCTCCCTCTCTCTCTCTTCACCACAACCACCACAACCCTCCTTTGAATTTGGACCGTAGCTTCCTTCGTCGATCGTGTCGCCGTGGATCCATTTGGCGATATTGTCAACCTCGATCCTTCCGAACACGTAGAGCTTCTAATCACCGATCTATGTGAGTATTCCTACTCACCAAGACTTGTCTAATTCTTTGTATATTCATGTTTCCATATCATGTGCAATTATGTCTTCAATTCATGATTATTTGGTCATCAAACCAAAACCCTAGAAATCTATTCTGTTTGCTGTTTTCCCGCGATTAGTCGACTTGACCTTAGTTCCTAGTCGACTAGAGACCCTTAGTCGACTACACTCTTGACCCTAGTCGACTAACCCTGTCCTGAACCAGAACTCAACTCTCGGCTCTAGTCGACTTGACTATATTATTAGTCGACTATAGCTTATTAGTCGACTACCCATTCTTCACTAGTCGACTAACCTTTCCTGAATCAGAAAACCCCAACTCTCGGCCCCAGTCGACTTATCACAAACCCTAGTCGACTTGAACCCCCTAGTCGACTAACCCTTCTCCCTAGTCGACTCCTGAATCAAAACCCAACTTTCTGTATCTCAGTTCTAGTCGACTTGACCATACAATTAGTCGACTTAGAGTATCTGTTAGTCGACTACCTATTTTACTCCAGTCGACTAACTATTCCCTGAAACCAAACCCAACTCTCTGTTACACAGTATTAGTCGACTACCCCATTTTCCTAGTCGACTAACTCCACTATTAGTCGACTACTATTCCACCCTAGTCGACTAACTTTGGATATCTGTCTTAATTGATTCCTTTCTTGAAACTGAACCTTACCCTCTAGACTTACATCACATATAGGTATCTCTTGACTTGTCACTTGACAAACATCGTCTTCTATTCTTTCTCTCTCATCTTCTCTCTACATATTTATATCAGGTTTTGTGGCGCATCCCGAGCTTCCGTGGATTTCGGTATATTGGTGACTCAGGCGAGTGTTCTCACTCGCTACCCTCTGTTTTCCTATTTTTGATTGCTCTATTTCATTGATTGTAGTCTTCATGTATGTATTCATGCTTATATCATTTATTGCTTTATGCTATGCGTGGCCGACCTTCGTGGTCGTTGGACTTGTTGGACTTTGGGTCATTGCTTTTATGTTACCACTCGCTATACCATTATTTTAGACCTGTCAGTTACATGCTACCTTTAACACATGTATATCACCTGACATCTAGTGTATACCACCTGACCACCTGACTTGCTACTATTTGGTAAGACCCTCTGGTTATGACCTGACTTACCCAGACTATTATCAATCTCTTGACATAACCTTGCCACCCGATTATTATCTATCTTTATCATGTTTGGTTGCTTGCTTAATATCACCACTTGTCATGCTATCATCTCACACCCAGCATGATATATTCGACATGTGATTATCTCTTTTACGGGAATATTAACTTGTTATCTATTTCATGATCAGTGACCTGTTTTCCTGCTTTACATGCAGTGACCTGACTATATAGTACTTATGTACTCCTTATTCCTGATCATGTCTATTTCCTGTTTTTCCCGTAAAGTGATAATTAAACTAATGAATCCTAAAAAGTACCAACTTGTATTGGGTCGGGGGAAACATGCGGATATCGATATGTGTTCGTGTTTACAGTGGCATTAGGTTGTGCACTTTATATCCGGTCTGACCTGTGGTACTCCAGGGGACCGAGGGGAGAGCTGGCTCCCTTATTCATGTTATTATAGGGCATACATAAGTCCCTCATGTTGAGCCTTGCGGCTGGCTTCCGTTTCCATGCAACGGAACAATCATTGGCCGTGGTCCCGGGTATGTACGGGACCCACTGTAAACATAGTTCGTCGATACAACCGCTGATTTCCAATAACAACCTCGACTTGCTATATATGGATGTATGTGAGTTGGCCGTACACCGAGACACATACCTAGATATATGGGTAAGACGAGTAATAATAAAGTGTCATAATAATCGGCTCTTTAAGTTGTAAGTAGAGGTATGTGGAATGGGACGCATACCAAAGCCTGCAACTAAACGGCTATGAATCTGTGTTGTGCCTTACCGTATTTGCTTTTCCCGGACTTTATATCGGATTTCGTGTTTTATGAGTATTATGGTAGTTTGAATTGGTTTTATTCGGATTCCTGTTTTATGATTATCATGCCATATCTATTCTTACCTGCTCTATCCTATCTGCCTACTGAGTATTCCCACTTGATATATGCATTATTGTGCTCACCCTGCTTCACCACTTGGTTTTGCTTCTACATTCGCCTGGGGAGTATCATTTGACTCCCCTGGATTCTCACGTCCAGGTCTTGGAGCTAGGAGCGTGTGTTCAGAGTAGCGCAGCGGTAGCGTGGATCCCCAGCAGGCCTTTCAGAGTTCCATCCTTTCAGGCCCCCTGTGAGTCTCTCGAGTTCTCTTTTAAACTCGTGAGTACCTTTATGCTGTTTTACTCTTGTACATCTGCTTGTATTCCCGCATTTGCGCATATTAGTGATATGATATTCATGTAATATTGTAATCACTCTGGTGATAATTCTGTAATTGTATATATGTGTTGGAATGTATAATGCACCATTTGCTTCCGTACTCTGATTCTTGTCTGTACTGATGCTTAGCGTATATACGGGAGGGTAGTTCTGACCTACGTATATACGTTGCAGTGACGTCTCCGTATCCGCCGGGATCGCGGGCGTTACAACTGCAAAGACTTGCTCCATGTCCTTCAGGTGAAATGAGCTTGCTGAAGCTCATTTGGGTGAACTACGGACGGCTTGATCCTTGGGCAAGGGGTACGTAGGCAACCGGGTTGGTGCAGCCGCTATCGAGTCGGAATTCGGCTCAGATTTAGAAATCTTCACCGAGGTGGAGAATTGTTGGAGGAGAGAGTACAGTAGAGGAGGTGAATTCATGCCAGGTGCTGTTGAAGATTGCCAAGGAGTCTACGACGAAAGGCAAAGGAACAGCGGGCAGGAAAAAGCAGCAGCAGCAGAAAAAGACAGAGGTCGGTCGACCGGTCCGGTCGACCGACGTGCACAACATGCACAGGAGTTGGAGCGGTCGACCGGCCCAGTCGACCGAAGGGCTCTGACTGACAAGACCCAACTCTCGGGTTTTTTCGGTCGACCGTTCCAGTCGACCGGAAGCCCGTGACTGTCAAACCCCAAACTCTCGGGTTTTTTCGGTCGACTGGTCCGGTCGACCGGTATTGGAGAATTAGGAGGTCGGTCGACCGGCCCGGTCGACCGACATGCGGGTTCTGGGTTTTTTCTGCTGATCCGTTGTATGAGGTATTTAAGCCTAAAGGATTTCTAGGGTTTATAATCTCTGCGAAAATTGTATTTTGCTTGAGTTCTCTTGCATTCAAAGAGACTTAGAGCAACTTGTATTCATCTTCCTAATAGAAAAAACCTCTCCATTGATTGCCCCGAGGACGTAGGCACGTTGGCCGAACCTCGTTAAACTGTGTGTTTGTGATTTGTGCGTTTTCTCTTGTGATTGCATTGTGCTGGAGATCTAGGGATTCTCTATTGGTTCGTTGTTGTGATTGTCTGCGCGCACAACAGGTCCGACATAGGAAACCTCATTAAAATTATTAGTGTATTCCAATTTGGATTTCAAAGCTCTCATCTTGCAATACATGCCCAATGGGAATCTTGACCAATGGTTATACTTTGACAACTACTGTCTGACTTTGCTCCAAAGGTTGAACATAATGGTGGACATTCATTGGCACTTGAGTATCTTCATCATCACCATTCACATATTGTGTTGCATTGTGATCTGAAACCAAGAAATGTTTTGTTGGATGATGAAATGGTAGCACACCTGAGCGACTTTGGCATTGCCAAGCTGATGCTTGGTGATAGCAGATCTGTAGCATCAGCAAGCGTGCTAGGCACCGTAGGCTACATAGCTCCAGGTAATCACACAAATTAAGTTCAATATCCAACCTTGAAGTTATACTCTTAATGTAGATTTTCTTAAATTATTTATTTATAGATAAAATCTTGATGTGCTTTTTCTGGTTATTTATGGCTAAATCGGTTTCGTGTGTACTAACCTCTACTGTGTAAGTGTGTTCCCTACCAAAAATAGCCCCTTATACCCATTAGTACACAGTAATGTACACCTTCCAATCAAACCCACAATTAAGATAGCCATTAGAGTGTTAATTTAAAGTGGACAGCAAACAACTTTACATACATTCAGTTTTGATCTACTCTTTAACAGATAGCTCTGCCAATTCAATGGATGCCATCATGTCCCAGCAAACATAAATTATTTCTTGTTTAAAGAGTAGTAGAGTACTTTCAATTTCTCTGAACAGAACTCTTTACTCTTTGTAAACATGTTTCAACCTGTGATTTATAGGAAATACGTTATTAGAGTGATGGAAACTATTATACCTTCATTATCTAAAGAATCGTTATCTTCAATATTCAGTTTGCAAGAAAAATGAACTTTTGTTATCTTATTTTTTTTGGAAAGAATTTTTTTTCATGTACTCTTCAACAAAATTACTATGTGCTTCATGTCAATCTTGATATTTCTTTTACAGTATGTATATTGAAATTTTTCTATGAATTAAATAGTAAGTACTGCCACCTACGAAAATTTTACCGTTACAACTTAACATCTGAGTTCTTTAGAAGCCTATGTTGCTATAGTTTCCTTGGCCGGGAAATCGATGTTAACTTGTAAAAAGTTCAATTTTCTGTCAAAGCTAGAACCAACCTGTTTAGAAAGATCTTTTCATCTGAACTTTTAATGTACTGCTCTGTAACAAACTCAATCGTTAGATGATGTGTTGACGACCAAGATCGACTTGAATTATGATTAAGAATTGATTCATTGGTTATAATATTTTCAACAGAGTGTGCATCGAATGCGACAGTATCAAGAATGTGCGATGTGTATAGCTTTGGAATTCTACTGTTAGAAACATTTACTGGAAAAAGACCGACTGATGCCATGTTGGTGGAGAATTAAGCTTAAGGGAATGGATACGCAAGGCATACCCCACTGCTATACTTGATGTTACGGACATCAATCTCCTAAAGGATCATTCTATGGACGAAGGAACAACTCAAAACATAACGACGATGCATCAGTGCCTGTTGTCTGTTATTGAGCTGGGTTTGCTGTGTTCCAGCTACTCGCCCGAGGAAAGAATTCAAATGACGGATGTTGTTGCCAGATTGCAGAAGATTAAAATGGAATATTTGTAAAATTTATCTTGTTCTACATCTATAGATCCACATATTTGTGCTCCCTACAATAAATCTTGGACTGAGAGAGAGTCCTATTTCTATCTCCTTATTCAACTTATCTTGAGATGCATTTTCTATATTCTTATTTTGTTAAACCTGCACAGTTACATTGCCTAATGAGCTTAAACAGCTAAAACTAAGAACTCAATGCTCTTGTGAAGAAGAAGGAAAAACATTTCCTGGAAGTAAAGTCCCAAAGAAAGACAAGGAAAAGTGGAGCAGATACAGATAGGAAAGAGTTTATGCACTCAACTTAGGTGATCGGATTGCTTGCAAATCGGAAGTTGTACTTTTTTTTCTGAACAATGTTTCTTTTAATCCAATTTAAATGTGGTTCAAATTAACTTCAAAAATATATGTAAAAGTAAAATTTTCAGCCTAAATTACTTGACAACTTAATGAAAAAAGAAATAAATATGTACTCAGCACTTGATAATCATCATCATTCATCGATTATCATTCCTTTACTTCTTAGCTTTAGTAAGCATAAAAATTATACACACAAATTTCCATCATTGATTATCATATGTGTTGTACGGACACGACAATATTGAAATAGACACGACAGGTGGACACGTGGTAAATACTTAAAAATACACATGACAGACGCGCGTCTCGGACATTTCTCGGACACAATACGGCTCTATGATAGAGTTGTCCGTGCTATATAGATTATCATCAAGACATAAAGTAATTAATAACTATTTAGACAATCCACTACACAACATAACTTTTAGTTTTGGAACGCATAAACCACATTAACCACATAAATCTGCATACGTGGGCGTCCACCATTTGGAGCTTATATCAAATAAGGTTAAGCATGCAACCACCATTAATAACTCCCAACCATACACATTAATAAATTATCAAATCAAAATAATATTTGCAGACATTATCCCATCAGAAACATCAAACTTCCAAATATCTTACATTGGTTCCTGCCTAATCTAAAATTTACAAAATCGAATATTAAAGGAGTTTAATATCAAATCTCCATTATCCAAATCCTAAAAGCAACCCTAAACTTTCTCAATGTATAAAACAGTCAACATACACTCCTCCAACAATTAACACAAATTTCTTAAACTACTACAAGTTCGCCTTAAGCTTGAAACTTCAAATTAAAAAAAAAAAAAAAAAAAAAAAAATCTCCCTTACTACCTCGAACACCAAAATAAATGATAACTTAAAAATGTGAATGCAAAAAACTTCAAAAGCTCTGCCTAATGCTCACCGGTCAATCTTTAGAAAAATTGGAATGAGCGACACAACTTAGCAAATAGTTTCGAAAATATATATCATATTTCGATACAAATAATATAAATCATACATTAACTAAACAAATATCATATATGAACTCAGGATAACAAATCCAAAAATCATACTCTGACTGATAACTATTTCTAATCAATCCTATCCACCTATAATACATATTGTATTCATGTGATGAATTTGTTCTATTTATTTATTTACTTATTTATTTGGTCTTAGACTCAATAAAACATAATTGTTCCATAACCAGGTCAAATTACCCAAGAAGGGTCAAAATACAAACCATATGGTCATTGCCACGGAAGTGGGCGGAAGTAAGGAAATGGGGAACATTTCTCACTTCTCTATCTATGCAAACACCATAAAAGAAAATTGAGAAAACCTTTTTCCTTTTCTCTTTTCTCTTTTCTCTTTTACACAACCATTTCCTCACTTCCAGGGTGTTACAGTTAATTTTGTGGTTATGTAAATCTCATTTGTAATAAGTTGTAACTCAAAATAGTTAATTTTGTGATCATGGCAAATCTAACTTGTATTCTAATTACAGTTTAATTTTATTTTTCTTAATTAATTTTTATTTTAATATTATTTTGCGGTCAATTTTGTGGTCAACTTTTTTACTTTCATTTTCACATTACCATCCAAATACCGGAAAAGACATAACATTTTCCAAACTACACTTCCTAGCAATATCCAAACACCGAAAAACTTACTAACTAATTCTCAAGTTCCAAAAGAAACTATTACTACTTATTTACTTTCTCACTTCCTCACTTCCACCCCTAATCAAACAGTCCTGGAAGCCAAAATATGGTGCACCATTTATCAAAATATTCACTCACAAGGGTGCCAAAATACGTCTTTTCCAGTAATCCATATCTTGCACTAGAGTGCCAAAAATTATGCTGATGTGATCAAAATTTATCACATGTTCCC
This sequence comes from Agave tequilana, assembly GCA_038442645.1. NCBI lineage: Eukaryota > Viridiplantae > Streptophyta > Magnoliopsida > Asparagales > Asparagaceae > Agave > Agave tequilana. Next base: position 11,032 of record JAVJIF010018182.1, read on the forward strand.
ATGCCAAAACAATGCTATTAATAAGGCCATTAATCTCAAGGGTAAGATAATTATCAAATCATAATGCACAAGAAAAGTATCTAACTATATATCTTGAGTAAATAAAAATTATGTTGTACTATGTCATACAAAGAAAAGCAAATACAATATAGAAAAAGACGTATTAAAAATAATGTTATGTTGTACATCATTAATTATTATCAAAATCACTGATGTTGTTCATGAAGATAAGTGAGGCGAAATGTAACCAGTTTACATATTAAAAATAACGATGGCACATGGATAATTATTAAATTTATCATATGAATATAATATGAAACAACTATATCACGTATCAAAACCACTTACCAAGAATCTTCCGTTTTCTCTCTCACTGTCTAATTATGCACTACGATTAATTATCAGGAGCCGCTACCAACGTATCAATAATAATTCAACAACCATGCAAGAGAAACCAGAATCATTCATAATTGGAAAAATTATCTTTAAGTCCCTGTGAAAAGATAGTCATGTGAAAAACTCCATGTAGTCTGAAAAGATGTGAAAAAACCCTTTTCCCTACCAAAAAATCTCATGTTGCCCATATTGCTCTTAATGAATACCTTATATGAGTTGATTTGAGCGTCTTGCGTGATAGGCATTTAATGCTTGTCACGCGCTAGTCGCGTGAGCCAGTTTGAAAGCTTTTTTTGTCCACTTTTTTTAAATTTTGTCGACCCCAAGGTAGATTTTTTTTTGTTGCAGAGATAATTTTTTTTGCATATGTGTTATATTTTTGTCCATCCTTCTCCTAACTTCTTTCCACCTTCTCATATATTCTATGCACTTTCCTCAAAATTTTGTCCACTTTATTTAAATAAAATGGACAACATTTTGAAGAAAATGAATAAGAATATATGAGAAGGCGACAGAAGTTTGGAGAAGAGTGGACAGAAATATAACATATGTGCAAAAAGAATTCTGCAAAAAATCCAAAAAAATTTATCCACCAGGCGTACAGAATTTAGAAATAGTGGACAAAAAAGATCTCCAAACTGGCTCACGCGATTAGCACGTGATAAGCATTAAATGCCTGTTGTAACCCTCCGCTATCATTATACGTTACACGTCGTATACGATATGAAATACGTAGGAAATTGACCAATCCGAAAACCCGACTATACTAGTTTCAATGTCACAACTTATTTTCTCAACGTTTAGATTTTCGGAAATGTTCTAAACCTTTTTCTGAGTTATTTTGGAAAATATCCAATATCGGTGTCAACCTAAACAGATGATTAACTCAAGGATTTTTAATTCGCAAATGGGGTAAAATTTCTAGAATCTGCTTCAGTAATAAGCTTTAAAATATTATTTTCTACCTTCAATCATTTTTGACAATTTTTCAGAATTAATCTAAAAATCGGGCCGAATGGGTGTCGCCCGGTCTCTCGAATCCTTTCGGGATTTTTAATTGACCAACCGGTTTACATTTTTATAATCCGATTTTTCCTTACGTCTTAGACTAATATTCCCTATTTTTCCTAATTTTTGGGAACGGTTCGGCACGAGTCAAATTCGGACCCTATTATTAAATATCATAAATAATATAAATCCCATTTCATGTACACTGTTGTACACTGTTGCACAACCAGAAATTTCTAGAGAACTCAGTAACCGACATTAAGATTTTTCTTAATCTTTCTCCACTCTTCCTAATGAAATATCTAACTTATATATAAACCAATTTTTTTTTTTATCTTCAACGAACACTCTCTCACTCTCTCTCTCACAGGCGTTCCGCGCCGTCTTCAACACCCCAACACCACAACCAGCCACCCAACACCACCACTGCCACGCCAGCAACCGCCGCCGCCACTTCAGCACCACCCCAACGCCACCCAACACACCACCACCGGCCACCCATCACCACCAGTGCCATGTGAGATCAAAACCCCACCAACCATTTCCCCACCGCCCACTTCCTCTCTTTCACTGTACAAAACCACTACCACCACCGGGTCTTCCTATCTCCGGCCATCAGCGTCGCCGGAGCCTCGCGCAGCCACCACGCGAGAGCCTCCAACAGCACCACCACTCCCCCACCGCATAGCATCCACACCTCCTCCTCCTCCACCCACCTCCGGCCGGTCATCACACCGTCGCCGGAGCTTCGCCGGAGCCGCGCGCGCGCAGCCGGAGCACCGCCGCGACCCCTTCCGTCGCGGCCAGCAGCAGCCCCGTGCTGCTGTTGCTGCCACAGGTCACAGCGCGCGCACAGCGCTGTGAAAGGGAGATCAACCCATAACGGGTTTGGCTACTTAGCCGATCCGCGACCCGCAAACCCGCAACCCTGTTCTTATAAAAGGTAAATTGCAGAAAGGTCCCTTTGTAATAAGGATTAATTTATTTATAACCCTAGAAAATTACGTTTAACACCTTATATAATTTCAGGTATTCTAAAAGTAACCTGAACGTGTTTTGGGACTAGAACTCGGTCATTTAACGTCGGAATCGTACATTCTTGGTCTCGTTGGAATCAGGGCAACGAGAACTTCAGTCTCAAGGCAAGTGTTTCCCTATATTCTTGTTATTTCTCCAAACTATATCATTTTTAGAGTCGTATCATTCCTATATTATGATTAGTCTGGATATTTGACCTGGATCTTAGGTGTTGAGTAGGATATTAGAGTAGGAACTTGGCCTATGGATTATTTTGAGTGTGCATGTTACATGAAGATAGCCGGGATAACTGCATGTATTTCTATTATGTCCTACCGTTACATGTTACTGTGATTACGTACTACCGTTACATGTTACTTTGATACGTCTGGTAGTGCTTCATGTTATACATGATAGTTGATTATTGCTATAAGCATGCACACTCATCTACATAACTATAGAATGCAGACCGTAACACTTGGTTACTATCTTTTTGTCACCTATTTCAGTTACCTCATGTCATGACTTGTCATCCTTAACTGAACTCACTTGGGGATGGGGAGACTGGATGATTGATCAGATCTCATTAGGTGGGTGTACTGGATCCATATTGTTCTCCCACTGCAGGGGATGGTAGTGCTACCTACCGATTGTATAGCTCCATGAGCTCCCGTTACTTGATTATTGTTCCCCTCTTAGCGGAGGGCTCTGGTCTTAGCAGCCAGGGGTTTGATAAAGGCCGTGATCCCGGGTATGCACGGGATACACCCACCTGATCCTTGATTATTGTTCCCCTCTTAGCGGAGGGCTCTGGTCTTAGCAGCCAGGGGTTTGATAAAGGCCGTGATCCCGGGTATGCACGAGATACACCCACCTGATCAGAACTCCTCGATTATTAAGTCTCGTATCACACATGTAGACCCTCCTAGACAATGTAGACAATGTAGTGAAAAGTACTTCCCTGATGTTTTGATTATTGTCAAATTATTACACGTCTTGTTTCAGCCTTCTGCATATTTCATTATCTTGTTTTTATTCTTCTTACCTTTTCTTTGTACACTTGCTCGGTCGCATCTGAGACCCTGGGTTTGCTTGCCCAGATATAGAGTCCCTGGTTATACCATCAGAGGAGGACGCGGAGTATCTAGACGGTTTGGCTGAGCAGCTGTAGGACAGCTCGTGAGTTTGTCGTCTCTTTTTGAGTTCGCAGTATGTTTCCTAGTTGTACATATGTTTTTCTGTTTTTGTTACTGTATAATTATGCTGATGGACTCAGGTGTACTGTACTGTACTTTTGGTACTGTATTGACTGTGTTATGTACTCTTGTTACATGTAATATATCAGCAGTGTTGTTACCATATAAGAAAACTTGTACAGATCTACAGCAGGCTTAACGTGTATACGTCGGAACGTTCTACTCGACGTGTACAGGTTGCCGATCATGTCATGTACTCTATTTTGATCAGTGGGACGTGACACCTGTCACGTGGATCGTTCAAATCAACTCAGACATGACATTTAATCAAGAGCAATATGGGCAATATGAGATTGTTTGGTGAGGACAAGAGTTTTTCATATTGTTTCAAATTATAATGAGTTTTTCACATGACCACCTTTTAAAAACCCCTTGTGAAAAGGTGGTCATGTGAAAAACTCATTATAATTTGAAACAATATAAAAACATCTTTCCCTTCATAATTTATAGAGATATGATGTCCTTCCAATAAAAAGTTTTAGGAAAACTTCAAATCCACAAAACATTAGATTCAGTTATGCCTAGAAGTAATACAACTTCGAATTTGAGTCTGTTTCTAAAATTTCTAGATCTATACCTCAATTCTGAATTTCCAACCTGAATATCCTGAAATTTTGATTTTCTGATTTTCTTAATCTAAATATTATGAATCTCTGATTTTCTGAATATCTAGTCTGAATTTCTGAATTGATAACTTTAGATAATTCTTAATTTCTGAACTTTCTTGCATAAGCCTAAGTCTCGCTAATAAAATTTTTATAGATTCATTGAAAATTCTTAAAATCAAATCCCTAGAATTCCTAAACCTTAAAGAACAATCACCCTGAAGTTTCCAGGGTACAAGAATTATAAAAATAACAATGCTAGCAAAATAAGAGACCTTCAATCCCTAAGATTTCTTCTCCTCCTCCCTTCGTTACTCCTTTTCTCTCACTCGCTCTCTATTTTTTTTTTTTGGCGGTGTGAAAAGAGAAAGCAGCTAAATAGTCGAGTCGTTACATGCATGCACGTTGACGGGATGGATTGCTTCCCTAATTCTTAGAGCACACACATACACCACTACACTGGAAGCTCCTTGTTCCAGTCCAAACACTACACTGGCAATCCCCTATGCTATCACACTGGAAGTTTCATGTTCCAGTCCACCAATACACAAGCAGTTCCCGTGCCAGTCCACCGTTCCATCACATCGGCAGTTTTCTCTGTCGGTATTTCATACCATTCTACCTATTGATTTTCACGCCTGAGAGTCTTAAGCTTGCACCACACCGGTGCTCCTAACCTACAAGGTGTCTCTTCTTCTGTGTGCTCTGACAGGTAACACCCTCAGGAAGCACCTCGAACTTCGCTTGTGGTGGGTCGATCCACGGTGAGCCGGTTTTTATCGACCATAAAATGGTTCTTTCATTGAGATCTGAGTCTACACTCAAGGTCTCCTTCCCAACCCAATTCTTACTCAAAAAAGCCTCTTCTATAGCATTGATGGCCTCGATAAAACAAACTAACATCCACAATGGCGTCCCGTCAAAGGGCAAGACCGTCAGCGCCTTTTGGGGCACAGTCCCCCGCTTGTCGTCGATCAGTCGCATACTACTGAGGACATTGGCTCCTCTCGCCTCAGGGGGCAGATGCCAACTTTCGAACACCCGCGTCGCATTACGAAGATTAGATCCTTCAAATGCTCACTGATATGCAGGAGTAGTAAACCAAGTCAAATTGCAATCGGGAGTAGGCGGCTCTCGACCACGAGAATGCCATCTGTGACAGTAGGCGTTGAGGCAACTCAACGAACAACTCTAGGCCCAAATCGCTGCCCTCCAAAACACCTAGACACCGACACAGTCGAAAAACATGCCTGAAATCAAAGAATCTCCCAACATCCGAATTCTCGACGAGTTAATCCAAAGACGGATCGAGGAGGTTAAGTTGTAGCTCCATAGTCGATCAATACTTTCAGCTACCAAAGTCTCCTACTTCTCTCTCTCTCTCCGAAGAGATCTTGGAGTGCGAGTTTTCAAGGAAGTTTTCAAGGAAGTTCTTCAACTACTACTCCGGAGTAAGCGACCCAATTCACCACATAAGGCACTTCTGAGATAAGATGATGCTCTACTCCCGCAATGATACGATCATATGTCTAACCTTTATGGCCAACTTGAAAGACATGGTATCAGATTAGTTCTACTCTCTGCTGCCGCATTCTCTTTACAACTTTGAGGAGATAACTGAAACGTTCTCACCTAGTACACCTCTCGCAGGAAGGCCAAGAAGAAAAACCATCACCTCCTCTCTGTAAGGTGAGGCAGGGTGATAACCTCAAGTCCCATATCGGCTACTTTAGAGCCAGGTTGCCAAGATTCCCAACTGTGGTGAAGATGTATCTACACTCGCATTCGTCAACAGGCTACAGATCTCTCACCCCTATGCAAAACCTGCTAAAGCACGATGTCACGTGGATGAGTGAAGTCCTGTCCCGCGCCCAGCCTTACATTCAATTAGAGGAAGCCATGAAGAGTTCAGTCAATCACTCCCTCAAGCGCGGCAATGACGGTGAGAACATGAACTCACAGCACGAAACCTAAACCCATGCCAGTAACCAGAATTGGGAGCAGCCCACCTTCGGGACCCTGTGCGACCTAGAGTTCTTAGAGTGCTGACTGCCACTCGGGGAGAGTGATTTGTCGCGCCTCTGATTGCTCTTAGTGTGGGCGGCCTGAGTAGTACTCGGTGGAAGAGAGGCCTGAGTAGTACTCGGTGGCAGAGATGAAGGAGTGCGAGACCCCTCTGCCTTCTGGTTCCTAATGGATTGCGATTTTTGAAGGATCTCAGTTTGAGTGACGAGCTGATTCTAAACACAAGTCGCGGCGTCTCTTTCGAGAGCAGCCTTCTTGCGTTTACGAATTACATTCCCCCGCTGCTCGTCCAACTGCTTCTGGAGACTAGCGAGTATTTGGAGAAGCTGACCTTCAGCAGGGAGTGGGTCTCCTACTCTATGGCCTATGCCCTCAGGTCAGTGGGCGGGAAAGATTGACCTTCCTCGGTGTCTTCAATGAGCACGTAGGGATGAGGAGGATGACCATCGTAGGCCTCGTGCCCCCTTTAGCTGTCAACTTAGCTTTTGAGACCGCTGAGGTAGTGACTCGTGAGATGCTCTTCCTTGATGGGGCCACCACGACTTCGGAGGGACTTTTTGAGCAGGCGAAAGAATTTAAAATTGGGAGAACTTTGAGAGTGGACTCAAGATCTCAATGAAAGCACAAAAATATAGAGATAAATTCCACGGGGCGAATTTATTTACACTCGATTTGTGAGTGAGAAATTAGAACAATGCAAACACTAGAGAATTTACTTGAAAAACCTGCAGAGGAAAAACCACGGAGTAAAGAGAGAAGGATTCCACTAAATCAAAGATGGTTGCAAGGAGACACTCAACAATCTAGTACAGATTCAATTCTTTAGGGTTCGATCCCTTAGAAAGGAGGAAGAGATCGACTTTTATAGCTGAGAGTTGATTCGTGATCCCTGAGATTTCGCCTCTGGATCAGCCCACGATCGCAACTACATGCGATGCCCAACTGTAACTGGTTGAGCGGTGCGTGATCTTAGGAGATCGTGCCGGTTGGCTAGAATTATGGTTCAAATCCTCATCCATAACCCCACGTGTTAGGTTGTTGTAACTGTTCTGTTAGCCAGGTGATCGGGTGAGATCTGGTGGAGGAGACTAAATCTCTAACCTCACAACACTATAATACACAATTAACTTTTACTTACCTATGAACAAAAATTATTGCTATTATTTCATTTTTTTTATTTCGTTTTTCCTCCTTTTTTTTTTTTTTTTTTTTTTTTGTTTCTCTTTATTTTGAAAAGTATCCTTGACTTTTCGACACAAAGTGATGGGAAAGTTTTGTTATTTTCCAAGCCCTCCAGTTTACGTCACAGGTCATCTGAGCTGCCCTCCGAATGTGACCTCTGTCCTTTTAAGATGGTCTACACGATATTGAACCTCACAGGCCTTTTTTTCCTTCTACCCTTGGTCTTTATTTTCCTCTAAAATTACTGCTACTAGAAAACGATAGTTCATTCAGCAGTACTAAACATCTCAATATTCTGACCTTTTGGACTTTTCTTCCCACGGGCAATAAATACTTTGGCAGAGTCCTCACTAAATTTTCTCTGAATGTTCCTTCTTCCACTTGAAAGACCCATTGATTCTCTTCAGACTTGTGTCACACGTCGCAGTTATTAGTCTTGGAAAAACTAGCACATTCCTGGAGCTCTCTCTTGGAGAGGGCTCAACGAGTCAAGAAGTATCGACATCTGTTTCTCGCACTTAGTCAGTGTCCTGTGCAATGGTTCGAATGGAATATTCTCTCAATTTATAAAAAAAATAGACTGGGATGATGAAGAATGTGACCACCATGGCTGACTGACTCAGACATACCTTCGCCGCCGGGAGCATCGATGAACCTTCGAGTTCCTTGTGTTGGTCTTTTGTTTTCTGTGAGAGAGGAGGAGTCCGTCTTTGTGGTCATTTTGTATTCGTTATATGTAATTTGATTGTTCCGTTGATCACTCTTCAATGAAAGGCATGAACTTTAAACAAAACATCAAAACTAAAAATTGTATTTTTAGAAAAATGTGTGTGTGTCCTAGAGCCAATATTCTACAACCTCAAACTTTAACAAACTATTTCTTACATTGGTTCTAATTGACTACAAGCTCTTCAAGTGGGCTTCTCCATATGTGATCTTGCAAAGCTTGATACTTGAGCCCGAAATGAGGTGACTTGAGTCAAAAACACCTTCCTTTAGGGAAGAATGCTCCTAGAATCATTAGAACCCTGAAACACACTAAAACAACAAACATGATTAGTACAAATAACTATATATGTTTTGTGATCATCAAAACACACTAAAACGGGTGATTGTAACCTTGGGTCAACAATCTCCCCCTTTTTGATGATGACAAAACATATAGTTATTTTAAACATGGAAAGGAGCTTGGAAGCTCCCCCTCAAATTATGCTATGTATAAAAGAATGATTATGTGTAAAAGTGAATGGCTATATACATAAAGCATAAAAAGTGTACAAAACACAATGCACAAAAACAAAATACAAAGTGCATAAAACTTCAAGACTAACTATTTCTCCCCCTTTTTGTCATACATCAAAAAGGGTAAAAAAAATAAGAAAATTTTCTTTCAAGAATCTATAATACAAACATTCAACTCACCACAAATAAAAGAAAATCTAGCATAGTTTAGAGGTTTTGTAAAAATATCGGCAAGTTGAAAATCGGTAGAAACATAATCAATATCAATATCACCTTTCTCATAATGATCTCTAAGAAAGTGATACCTAATGTCAATGTGCTTAGTTTTAGTATGTTGATTTGCATTCTTAGTCATATGAATAGTACTAGTATTATCACAAAATATTTTAATATGATCAAAATGCAAATCATAGTCAAGGAGAGTATGTTTCATCCAAAGAACTTGTGCACAATAAGCTCCGGCTGCAACATACTCTGCCTCGGTGGTTGAAAGGGCTACCGAATTTTGCTTTTGGGAAGACCAAGAAACAAGACAATTACCAAGAAATTGACATGTTCCACTTGTACTCTTCCTATCTACCCTACAACCCGCATAGTCGGCATCCGAAAAACTCGTCATGTTAAATTGTCCGGTCTTCGGATACCATAAACCCATTTCAATTGTGCCCTTAAGGTATTTAATAATGCGTTTTACCGCTACTAAATGAGACTCCTTAGGACATGATTGAAAACGAGCACAAAGACATACACAAAACATAATATCCGACCTACTAGCCGTCAAATACAATAAACTACCAATCATGCTACGATAAAGTTTAATGTCTACACTTTTACCTTGTTCATCCTTATCAAGCTTTGTTGTTGTTGCCATGGGAGATTTGCTCACTTTAGCTCCTTCAAGCCCGAACCTCTTGATTAGTTCCTTTGTGTACTTGGCTTGATTTATGAAGATCTCATCCTTCTTTTGCTTGATTTGGAGTCCAAGGAAATAGTTGAGCTCACCCATCATAGACATTTCGAATTCTTCCTTCATGCATGATTCAAAAGCTTGGCAAAGAGATTCATTAGTAGAACCAAAAATAATATCATCCACATAAATTTGCACAATAAGAATATCATTTTCTACATGTTTTGTAAACAAAGTAGTATCAATTTTTCCTTTCTTAAAACCATTTGAAATTAAAAATGAAGAAAGTCTTTCATACCAAGCCCTAGGGGCTTGTTTTAAACCATAAAGAGCCTTGTCTAATTTAAAAACAAAATCCGGATGTGTAGGATCAACAAACCCGGGGGGTTGTTCAACATACACCTCCTCTTCAATAAAACCATTTAAGAAGGCACTTTTAACATCCATTTGAAACAACTTAAAATCTTTATATGATGCAAATGCAAGTGTCATCCGTATGGCTTCAAGCCGTGCTACGGGTGCAAAGGTTTCTTCAAAATCAATTCCTTCGATTTGAGTGTAACCTTGAGCAACTAACCTAGCTTTATTCCTAACAACGTTCCCCGATTCATCCAACTTGTTCTTAAAGATCCACTTAGTACCAATTGTTGGTCTATCGTGGGGCCTAGGAACAAGGTGCCAAACTTGGTTGCGCTCAAATTGATTGAGTTCCTCTTGCATGGCTAGCAACCAATATGAATCGGCCTCGGCTTCGAGGACGTTCTTGGGTTCAACATGAGAAATAAAAGCATAGTGCCCACAAAAATCATGAAGTTTAGAGCGAGTGGTTACCCCTTTTGATACTTCACCTATGATAAGATCCTTGGGATGATGTGGATTGTATCTCCAATCCTTTGGAAGTTGTTGAGTAGGCTCTACTTCATTTGTTGAAATTTCATTTCCTTGAGCCTCTTCTACTTTAGCTTCACTTCCTTCATCATCCTTTGGTTTGTCTCCAATAGTTGGCGAGTCCTCCAAGGTAACTTTCTTCAAACCTTCATCCAAAGAATCTATTTCTACAACATTCTTAACAAACAAGTTAGATTCTTCAAACTTCACATGAATAGACTCTTCAATAGTTAAAGATGACTTGTTAAAAACTCTATAGGCTTTACTAGTGTTGGAATAGCCAACAAAAATTGCTTCATAAGATTTAGCATCAAATTTTCCTAAGTTATCTTTTGTATTTAAAACAAAGCACTTGCATCCAAAAACTTTAAAATAAGATACATTAGGTTTTCTAGAAAAATAGAACTCAAAAGACGTTTTTGAAGTATTTTTACATAAGAAACACGATTTGATATATAGCATGATGTATTAACGGCCTCGGCCCACAAATAATGTGGGAGACCATATTCACTTAGCATTGTCCTAGCCATCTCTTGTAAAGTTCGATTTTTCCGTTCAACTACTCCATTTTGTTGTGGAGTTCTAGGACAAGTAAGTTCATGCTTAATTCCATGTTCTTCACAAAAAGTGATAAAGGGTAGGTTAATGAATTCACCTCCTCTATCACTTCTTATTCTTAAAATTGAAGATTCTTTTTCCTTTTCAACTCTTTTCTTAAAGGCTTGAAAATGTGAAAAGGCTTGATTTTTGTGCTCTAAAAAGAAAACCCATGTAAAACGCGAAAAATCATCAACCAAAACAAATGCAAAACGATTCCCACTTAGACTTTTGGTTTGAGTAGGACCAAACAAATCCATATGGATTAACTCAAAAGGACGTGATGTCATGATATCCTTGATTGACTTGAAAGAAGACTTGGTTTGTTTCCCAAATTGACATGCGTCACAAACCCGGTCCTTTTCAAAATTCAAGCAAGGAATACCCTTCACCATTTCCTTTGTGTTTAACCTAGATATATGGTCAAAAGAAATGTGGCCTAATCTTCTATGCCATAACCAAGAGTCATCATCGAGGGCTTTCAAACAAGTAATATTGCAAGACATATTAGACAAGTCAATCATGTACATATTGCTTTCACGAAAACCGAAAAATATACATGTGTTAGATTGTCTATCAAAAACTCTACAAGCTATGTTATCAAAAACAACATCAAAACCTTTATCACAAAGTTGACTAATACTCAAGAGATTATGCTTGAGTCCATCAACTAAAATAACATTTTCTATTAAAGGGGATGTACCAAGTTTAACATTACCAATACCGATGATTTTACCCTTGGCATCATCTCCGAAGGTGACGGTGCCACCTTCATGGTATCTTGATAGGGTTGCAAAATTGTTGATATCCCAAGTCATGTGTCTTGAGCAACCACTATCAAGATACCACAACCCTTTACGTCGTTGCGCCTTGAAAAGTACCTACATCATTTAGCAAATTCATTGACTTTGATACCCAAATTTTCTTGAGTCCTTGAAAGTTAGTGTTTCGAACCCAAACATTATGATGAGATGCATTAAGTCTATCATAGCAAAACTTAACTAAGTGACCTTTACGACCACAATATGAACATGAAAACACTTTACCATACATGAATGCATGATGTGTGTGTGTGAAGTGTGAGCATGTTTGGGGGGTTGGCATGATGTAAAGGTTGTGAGGTATGAACAAGAGCATGAGCATGAGTATGAGCATGAGATTGTTTCTTAGAGGCTTGTTTCTTAGGAAACATAACCTCAAGTCTATTTTTATCAAATTCACACTTTTTCAAAACTACTCCTAAAGAATCAATTTTCTCTTTAAGCATGGTGATCTCATTATCATTAACTTGTGGAAACTTGCCTTTACAAGAAATTTTATAGTTGTCAAAATCTTTTTGGGTGGAAACAAGAGTGGAAAGTAATTCATCTTTTTCTTTAGAAAGAGTAAAAACTTGATGATTAAGAGACTCATTTTCCTTTTTCATTTTTAAATACTTTTTCTTAAGAAAATCATAGTTATGTGAAAGTTCTACAAATGCTTCTCCTATTTCATCCATGAAAAGTTCATCATCAAAAGAAGTGGAAGGGGTTACCTTACTTGTGCTTTCATTAGCCATGAAGCACATGTTGGCGGTGTCAATTTCCTCCTCGGATTCGCTCTCGGAATCCCAAGTAGCCTTCAAAGCTTTCTTCTTGTAAGGCTTCTTGGAGGTGGAGGGCTTTACTTTATCCGGGCACTCCGCTACAATGTGACCCGGTCTTTGGCAATTGAAGCAAATAACCTTCCTCTCTTCTTTACCTCCTTGCCATCTCCTTCTTCCTTGGAACTTAGCCTTGTTGTACATCCTCCGAACGTTCTTTACAAGAAGTGAGAGCTCTTCGTCATCTTCTTCTTCATTGTCTTCGTCGGAGTATGAGGATTGACTCTTGAAGGCTATTGTTTTCTTCTTGGAGGGAGCCATATCCTCCCTAGCTTTTCTCTCCATCTCATGAGTTTTGAGGTTCCCAATGAGACCTATAAGCTCCATCTCCTCCTTGTCATTGAGTTCCTTCAAGGTGGTCGCTTTGACTTCCCATGAAGGAGGAAGAGCCCGGATGATCTTTCTTACTCTTTGGTCATTGTCGATACCATCACCTAGAGAAGAAAGTCCATTAGTGATCTTGGTAAATCTTGTAACCATATCATTTATGGTTTCATTTTCTTGCATGCAAAAGTTCTCATATTGGGATCGAAGAAGGTCTATTTTAGCCCTCTTCACTTGTGAAGTCCCCTCATATGTAACTAGCAAATGTGTCCAAATTTCATATGCGGACTTGCAATGAATAACTCTAGCTATATCATCATCATTAAGGGCTTGAAGGAGTGCATAATGAGCCCTAGCATTGGCATCAAATTCCTTAGTCTCAATTTCGAACCAAGTGGATTCATCACCGGAGGGTGCACTAAAGGGTTTGGTCACGGCCTTTGCAACTCGACTTCCTAGAGATTGCAAGAAAACGGTCATCTTAACCTTCCATATGGGAAAGTTAAGTCCATCAAACTTTGGGGGGGGGTCTTAATTCCATCGGCCATGTTTACTAAGTGATAAAGAATGAAGTGATTAGCAAATATAGGATCTCTCTAAGGTTGTTAAGCCAAGAGCCTAGAGACCAAGCTCTGATACCAATTGAAAAACACCTAGAGGGGGGGTGAATAGGTGTAATTGCTAATCTAACAATCTTTTTGAAACAAGTATGAATGGATGATGCAACGATCACTCAAAACAAGACTAAGACTGTGACCACCATGGCTGACTGACTCAGACATACCTTCGCCGCCGGGAGCATCGATGAACCTTCGAGTTCATTGTGTTGGTCTTTTGTTTTCTGTGAGAGAGGAGTCCGTCTTTGTGGTCATTTTGTATTCGTTATATGTAATTTGTTTGTTCCGTTGATCACTCTTCAATGAAATGCTGCAGGAGGAGGGGTTACGTCCAACCATTTTACTTCAAAAGGAAAAAAAAAATCAAGTCAATGGTTTGTGCTGACACCCCTTTTGTTTTTACTTGAGAAAAGCCCGTAAACTACTTACATCGTAACTTCAAGTACAGAAGAAACCACTGCCATAGCAGAGGAAAGAAACTCACATGAGAGAGAATATGGTACAAGAGATCTAACCTTCTCCTTGATTTTCACAAGAGTATTTGTCTTCCCCTTGAATCCCATAAGATTACAAGAGTATACCTTCTTTATATGCACCGTCACCTTTGTCTCTCTTTCTTGACTTCTTGATTTTCCTCCGTGTTACAATGTACTAGGTTACATCTTTTATTTATATAGTTTTACAATACAAACTCTATTCGAACTATGAGATGACCTTGAATGTCGGATGCTTAAAAAACTTGATCAATTCTTATAGGAGTTGATTTTCTTGATCTAGAAGAATTTTAGACTCCTTAAACTTTAGAAATAAATTTTCATTGAATAGAAACGGTTTCCTATTCGAACTCCACTAGGAAAAGAAACTTGCACGCATCCGAAAAGAAAACTGAAATCAATTTCTGGGCCTTCTGGCTGTCGATTGGCCAGATTGGGTTGTGACAGCTCCTTGTTGGTACGCCCAAGTGCCTGTTAAATATCTGAAATGAGGCTCTTCTCTGTTACTTACTATCGACAGGACCTGTCGACAGCCCACTGGGTGTGTCGTCGACATGCCTGTCGACCGCCACCTAGTTTCTGGATTTCCTTCTTTTCTAAGTTTCTCTTTTTTCTTCAATTCAATTAGATTTTCTTAGATCACCATCTCTTACTTGAAAATAAGAGAAATTTTTAACAAGTGCAGTTTTCAAATATAACCGAATGTGGTACTAAATTTCAAAATAAAAGAAAACAGCTAAACTCAAAAATAAATTAAAACATAATAATAACTAACATACAGTGCGATATCCTCGTCAATCTAACTCTGACAAAAGTATATTCCACATGGAGAGATCTTGGATCTAGAAGCTGCTGATTTTTGGACTCAGTTTGGTGATGCATCATGCAAAGTGGATGCCATTGGATATGCTCTACAAGCTCTGGTGTGGAATAAGCATTTTACATGCATATCAGACTTGGAGACAACCTTGTCTCAAATCCAGTCATTTATATAATTCTTGTGTTGCAATCATAGAACTTGTGAGTTTGTCATTGTCAATTGCTACCAAATTGTCTGTGTTCCAATATTTGTAATACTCTCCCCTCGGCTACATTAGTTTATATCTTGATTGTAAAATCCTTGACTCAGCCTCTGTTATATCTCAACTCTCATCTTAACTTTGAAGTTTTGGGTCAGTGATAGGACTTTAATATCAAAACAACTTAGATTCAAATCTCACCGGGCGCGCATTTAAAAGCAGATTTAAAAAAAAAAATACCGCAAGCGTAAAAGCCAGGTTTCGGCCCATAGAAAAGATGCCCGACCTGCGGGGGCGTGTTAAAATAAATACCTCAACCCTCACTTTAATTTCAAAGTTTTGGTGCAGTCGTAGGGACTTTAATAGCTTTAAAACTCGGGCCGTTTCAAGTTATGGTGAAGTTGAGCACGTTTTTGTGACCGAGGATAGTCGTTTTATATTTTGCACGCCCCTCGCAGGTTGAGCATGCTTTTTATAACCGAAACCTGGGCTTTTGCGCAACGATATTTTTGTTTTTAAATATGCTTTTTAAATGCACCCGGTGAAAATTGATCATGTTTGCTCTGATACTATATTAAATATTGGCATTACACCAAAACTCTGAATTGTATTGAGGGTAATATCTTTATATTTTAACACACTCCCGCAAGTTGAACACTTTTTTGTGAGTCAAAACTTGGGCTTCTGCGTGATGGTATTTTTATTTTTATGAGCTGAAACCTAGACTTATCGTCGGTACGAATTGAGGCTGAATTGTTTTGATACCATAAAGTTATAACCATACTAAGGAAATACTTTCACTACACCAAAACAGTGAAGTCGTGGTGAGGATTGAGAGTAATATATTTATATTCTAACAATATCCAATATTTGGCTCCTAAAGGAGTGGTGTATGTGTGTGTTGCGCGTGTCCTGAGCGCCCGCGCATTGTGCTGGTTGGTGTTTGCATCCTAACTCTTACTGTCAGTTTCCACCTAAACTATAATTTATTACCAAATATAATGACATGTAGGAATAGAGAAATTTATACCTCATATAGAAAAGAGGATACAATTTTCTAGAGTTGGTATTAAATTTTCTCTCTCTTTCTTTAGTTAGATTTCAGTAATTTTTAACGATCATCTCTATTGTTTGAAATGGATAGAAACGGTTAACTCCACAAAATATAAGACTAAAATTAGTTATCATTATAAAGGACTAGAAAAAAAATCATTGTGGACCAACTTAATCTTGAACTCTTGATATCTCCATGTTGGAACGAATTCATGCACGAGCAAGAAGAAATAGCGATTTCTTTCTCTGAAATTTGCTTGCGGTGATTAAACAGCTGAACAGAAAGAGTTTCATTCAGTTCTAACAAAATTTGGCTTTGACTAATCAAATCTCTGCATTTTTACATCCACGCGAAAGATTGAATTGGAAACTGTTATCTTTCCGTTTGCCATAATCTTTGGTAGAAGCCACACCAAATTTCTTGAAGATTTTTTCTTCTTTCACTTTGAAAGAAACAAAAATAAAAAAAAATTAATCCTACGCAGTTTGCGTCAACAGCCAATTTCCCAAGTGATTGTGTTCTTGTTCTGAACTATTGCCGAATAATGTCTAAAATCTGAAAACTCTGTCTGAGGACTTGCGGATATTATACTTGTGAACGGGGTTATGTCAAGTCCTCCGTCTACAATAGCTTGTCAATTGACTCGGCTCTTCTCTCATTAGTCTTTCCTCATCTCTAACTAGTCTTCAGTGTATTCTCCTCCTTGTTCTATAAATGGACAGGAATGGTCCAGCGGTAGCCTCTTCCCTCTCTCCTCGTTCTATAAATGGACTGGAATGGTCGAGCAGTAGCCTCAATCTCTCTACACCTCTCTCTCTCTCTCTCTCTCTCTCGGCATGGAGTTCCAGCCCTTTCATTTCCTCATCATATTGTTACTGTTTGGCTCCACTTATCCTCAATTAGTCTCATCCAGAACACATGACAACTTCACCGACCTTGAATCGCTGTTGGCCTTCAAATCTCATGTCATTGATTCGGATGGTATTCTGGCCACCAACTGGACCGCCAACACCTCATTCTGCATGTGGACCGGCGTCTCCTGTGGTCGTCGTCATCAGCGAGTCACTTCCATTCGCTTCTTAAACATCCCCCTCCAAGGTACAATCTCTCCACACCTCGCAAATCTCTCATTCCTCTCCGAACTAGTACTTAAGAATAACAGCCTCACCGGCCATATCCCAGACTGCCTCGTCAGCTCCACCGCCTAACCCTCATCAACCTCGAACGCAATTTCCTCTCCGGCTCTATTCCTTTCACCATCTTCAACATGTCTTTTTTGCTCGAACTCTATGTGGGTTTCAACAACCTATCAGGTCCCCTCCCGTCAAATACCAGTTTTAATATGCTCCCTCGACTTCGAATCCTCACTCTCCATTATAATCATTTTACTGGTGATTCTGTTACGAGCTTTGCTCGTTGTTGGGACCTCCAAATACTTTCTTTGTCTTCAAATCAGTTCACTGGAACCATACTTGCTGAGATCGGTCGTTTATCCGAGCTCACTATTCTGTATCTTGCAGGTAACCAACTTACTGGAACCATCCCAGCCTCATTAGGCAACCTGACAAAGCTCACTAAACTCCATTTGGGCAATAATGACCTAACCGGGGTAATTCCTAGGGAATTGGGAAATCTACCGAATCTCCAAATTTTAGGCTTAGTCCATAATGACCTGATTGGCTCATTTCCGACAACATTGTTGAATAATTCTATGTTGTACTATTTAGACCTTCGCATAAACAAGTTCCATGGATCTGTGCCTGATGGAATCGGAAAGTCACTACCACTGCTTCGAAAACTTCATCTGGAGGGAAATCAACTAACTGGAGGGCTAAAATTCCTCGCATCTCTTTCAAACTGCAAGAACTTGGAGCAAGTTGTCATAGCGGAGAACAAATTCGATGGTATTCTTCCAGATTCAATTGGGAATCTCTCAAAAACTCTGCAAAGTTTTATGGCTTTTGAGAATCATATCATGGGAAATATCCCTCCTGAGTTAGGCAACTTAAGTGGCCTTGTTAAAATAGTTATCCATCAAAATGAGTTGAGTGGGACAATACCATTTGCACTCAAAGGGTTACAAAGTCTTCAAGCGATGAGCCTAGCATCCAATGAGATGAGCGGTTCAATTCCGTCGGAGCTTGGTCAACTGAAAAAGTTGAATATTTTGTTTCTACAAAATAATGTTCTCTCTGGATCAATACCTGATTCCTTGGCTAACATCACCATGATTCAGCACTTGGATTTATCTAGCAATAATCTATCATCAAGCATTCCCCAGAGCTTGTGGACCTTAGAAAGTCTCCTTAAATTAGATCTCTCACAAAATACTTTGAGTGGCTCACTTTCTTCAAAGGTGGGAAACTTGAAGACCATTATTCTTCTAGACCTGTCTACGAATCAACTATCAGGAAATATACCCTATGCTTTAGGGGATCTTCAAATGCTTTTAACCCTGGACTTATCTAAAAACTCATTCCAAGGTCAAATTCCAGAAACATTTGGTAAATTGATCAGTGTCACCTATTTGAACTTGTCACACAATTCTCTCTCTGGGGTTATACCAAATTCTTTAGCCAATCTCACTTATCTTGATAGCCTTGACCTCTCTTTCAACAAGTTACGAGGAAAATTTCCAAACGGCAGAGTATTCTCAAATATCAGCATCCCATTGCTAATTGGAAATGAAGCACTTTGTGGAGCACCTCAGTTACATTTTCCGCCTTGCTCTGTGGATGAACTTGATGAGGGCTCAACTAAAAGCAAAGGTCACTCATATATGTCTTAGCATCTATCGCAGCCGTTGTGGTTCTTGCCACTTGCATGTATCTTGTATATGCATTTTATTGGAGGAAGAAGGTCAAGACTTTGGCCAACACTGATGCAAGACAATTGGATGCCCACAGAGTAATTTCACACCATGAACTAATTCGTGCAACAAAAAGTTTCAGTGAGGCCAACCTATTAGGAAGAGGCGGCTTTGGTTCAGTGTTCAGAGGATGTCTTGACGATGGGTTACTTGTGGCAATAAAAGTTCTAAATTTAGAAGTTGAAGGGGCCTCAAAAAGCTTTGATGCAGAATGTGAAGTTTTGAGGACAGTCCGACATAGAAATCTCATCAAAATCATCAGTGTTTGTTGCAATTTGGACTTTAAAGCACTCATTCTCGAATTCATGCCGAATGGAAGTCTTGAACAATTGTTGTATTCCAAAAATTACTACCTGAATCTGCTCCAGAGATTGAATATAATGGTGGACGTATCATTGGCACTTGAGCACCTCCATCACCACCATCCACAAATCATACTGCATTGTGATTTGAAGCCTGCAAATGTCTTATTTGATGAAGAAATGGTTGCACACGTGAGTGACTTTGGCATCGCTAAATTTTTACTCAGCAACACTAAGTCTATAGCATCAGCAAGTATGGCGGGCACCATAGGCTACATAGCTCCAGGTAATCAAAAACTCCAAATTTAATTGACATTGAACTTTAAAGCTAAGATTTCCTTTTAGATTTTTTTTCTCTTGTTCCAGTTGGTACATAATTTTACAAAACTGCATAGTAATAAAGGTTGATAATGAGATTATCCAACTCAAAGCCAATGTGGATTTAAATAGCATGCTTATAGATGCGTAGGAAAATTTTAGTTTCCTCTTAAATTATTGTGGATTTCATTTACATTTTTATTATGTCATCAATTTAATGGACATATGATATTAAGTTTTTTTAATAATCAAATGTATTAGGTACTTAATTATTTGCTTATTAGCAAAACCCCTTGATTATTCTTCTAAATAAAGTTTTTTCTTATGTTCATCATTTTAAATAATTCTTTTAATAATAGAAAGCAAAGAATATTCTTAAAGGAAAAATAATTAAGAGGACCCAAACTTGACTAGGAATCCAAATAAATTGGATAATAACTTGTACTAACTCTTAAAAAAAATTGCCAACTATATAAAAAAGTTGAAAAAATTGACGCAGACAAATTGCTCCATTTTTTTAAGACTGGAATATATCTTTTTGATTATCATTGCACTTTAAACCACTGATGTATAAGTAATCTAATTCTAACAAAAATGCATGCTTGGATGAAGATTAATGAGCCATTCAGTCACATTAACTATGAAATGTGGTGATATTATACTTTCTTCGCATAACTAATTCACTTATTATTATGTGTGCAACAGAATATGCAACTCTAGGAGCAGTATCGAGAATGAGCGATGTTTATAGCTTCGGAATTCTATTGCTCGAAACATTTACTGGAAAAATGCCAACTGATCCCATGTTTTCAGAAGAATTAACCTTGAGGGAATGGGTATTCAAGGCACACCCAACAGTAATATTGGATGTTGTAGACAACAATCTCCTAAATGATCATTCCAGCAGTGATATTGGATCATTAGAGGACCACCAAACAGCTATTTCTACATGCCTAATGTCTATCATTGAATTGGGCTTGTTGTGCACAAAGTACTCACCAAAGGAAAGAATTCCCATGACAGATGTTGCAGCAAAACTACAGAAGATAAAAGCAGAGTATTTGTCAAATTGGTAATTTCTTCTGCCAAACCTCTCTAAAGCATTGTGTTTGTCATAATAAATAATATGGGTCTTCTATTTTTGTTCCTCTTACTTATCCAAACTTTGTCTCCTATTGATGTTAATTTCTCCTACATTCTAACATTTTGTGTATGTACGATGACTTCATACTTGTTTTCCCACTCTTATTATATCACTTCTAATCTTGCCAGATGGATGCATTAGTTGAAATTTGTTAGAATATGTTATGCGAACATCATGGAGCTCACCCCGCCACCAAAGTCCAAGTCCAAAGAATGGTGCATGTACTAAAGGAGACTCAAGAGAACCATGGCTATTTGGTTCTATAAGAATATTTTGTAATTAGATTAGTAGCAGGATTCTATTTATATATTGGAGTAATACTCAAAGTTGTAGTACGATTAGTAGTTTTATTTTTATGTATTTTGCTTTCTTTTAGATTTTCGATTTCTTTTATTTTTATTCCAATTGTAACTAGGAGAGTATAATTTTGTTGCCTATATAAAGAGGCCTTGTGTATTCTATTGGGGGATATATACAATTAATGAAAAGTTTCCTCACTCTCAATTTAGATTTCTCAATCTTAAATTTTTTTAGTAATGTAATGTCCTAATTAGACTCAATTAGTAGTGATATGTTTTAATTGATTTATCAATTACTTGCTATTCTCTCTATCTCACACATCAAATTTCTTTCTCTATCGAAACTTCGTCAAGTCCTCGTCGTCGATGATCCTTCACTGCCTCGCCTCAACTCCGTTTACATCATTTTTCTCTCAACTATTTGAGTAAAAGTCTGGTCTCCTTTCTACTCCACAATTGCTCAAGATTCTTACTACAATTCTTTAAGAAGTGCCCGTGGTTTCTGCACTCAAGGCTGCGCCCAGCGCCTAAGCGCTCGTGCACAACGCACCGGTCCCAGGTACCAGACGATTACACCCCACGGAAACCAATGAGCGCACTCTGCCCTCTCCTATGCCCCGTGCTTGTGCGCTCAGAACTATGCCAACGACAATTGTTTGTGTGAGCTTCAAACCCTGAGCATTAGTCCCTCTAGTAGTCAAAATTCTGAGCCAGAATATCTATAGTGTTTGTTTCAAAGTCCTCTACGGTGCTATCATCTCTACCTCATCTGCATGAGTGTTTTGATCCATTGACAATCTAGTTCCCGTTGATTGCAACTTTTCTTACCTGCGTGAGTTCAGAAATCAATAACAATCAAACAACTAAGACCATATCTACAATCATCTCAGGTATTGTTTTCATTACATCAACATTTAATTATAAGTCTACATATATATCATCCAATTTATTATCTATTTTGATCTCCTGTCCACATAAAAAGTGAGTGGTTCTACTTCTTCCTTGTAGTTGATCTAGTCTTTTTATTGCATATAGAATATATTTACCTACATAGCAAACAACATCTAATCAGCACTTTGATATTTGATATAAATCACATAATGACATGTTAAAAATCATAACTGATATTCCTTGTTTTAACTCATTTTTCTACCAACACTCTTCTTGTTGGTGAATACTTCTTTGAGTTGTTTTATTTATCGCTTCCGCCTACGTACATGTTTCACATCAATATGTGTCTGAGAGTCTCTAATTATAAAATTCCCAAGTCTCTTTCTTGTCACCGACATATAAGTTTATCACTTTGGATCGTGAGAAACTTCTGTTCAAGAACCTCATCGTAGGGCCAACACGTCTTAGGATCGTCACTTAACCTCCTATTGACAACACATTGTTTAAATCTAACAACAACGGTCCATGAAATGATGGCTAGTTGTTCTTAATTTCATCATTTTTGTAACTTGGACTTGAATATGATGTTGCGTGAGCCAACTCCGATTCTTTACTATGTGAGGGAGGCCTCAAGTACTCTTAGGTCAAAGCTCAAAACTTTTAGAGCCTTAAATTTGAATACAGCTATAGTCGTGACCTTCAGTTTTATATTGATTTAACTCCAGTCTCACCCTTGCAAGCCTAATATTGGGCTCTTGATCAGCCCTATTATTTGTTAACATAGTCATTTTAATGGAATAGTTTAAAATTTTACAGCCACCCTTATAAAATTAAGGTTTTAAACCAATTTACCTTCTTAAAATTATAAAAGAGAGAAAGGAATACTTAATATAATATGGTGATTCATGATTGAAGAATAATTAGTTTATGGTTTAAATTCTCTCCTTTTTCTTTCTTTTCCTTGAATCTTCAGGGCTCCACCTGGAAAAAGGTAATATCCATAATTATTGTAACTGATTTTATAATAATTAGTTAATGGCTTATTTTACTAATCTTGTAAAAGAAAAGGAGACAATGCGTATTATTTGGTAAATTTAGTAAGGATAGCGCTTAAACTGATGACCAAAATGATTTAAGAGAAACAAGAAAGTTTCAAATCTTTCTCATTATTCAAAGTAACAATTTTTTCTCTCTAAAAAAAAAAAAAATCTAGGTGAGGAGTCCTAGGTTCAAGTCCCGGCTATGTATCAAATTAAAAAAAAGAGAGAAGGAGGGTTTTGGGCCTGGGGTCTATAAACCTTATGGTCTGAATATTACAAATCATTGTCATTAGATTTATCTCTTACATTAACAAAAGTGTTCCATATCCCCTATTAGTCGGTGCTATTATAGTCCAAATCGCATTGTTCCAAGTTTATTATTGTCCACACAAATTAGATCCCCTTGCACAATTTTGAACCCCGATTGGTAATTGGAGTGTGCAAATTGGAGTTACGAGTTTTAAGATAGTAAGTTAACATAGAGTTGCTAATTCAAACTATAGTCATAAATTAACTCAAGAGGATGAGAGGAGTCGTAGGTGGTTTCAAGGTAGTTTTAGGTATTTCTAAGCAGTTTCACACTGTCATCGCTGCTAAGTCTTAACTCGTGTCACTTTTAGACTGTCCGGTGAGAATTAGCATGAATTAGTAGCCTCTATCTCCAGTGAACTCGTGTTACCGATAATCTAGAGAATCTTGTAGCGTTTGACATTGTGAAGCTCGGAGAGACTCAAGAAATCAAAAGTCATAAAACACTTGCAATTGCATCCCCAATTGGCAAGGCTACCCCCCAAAATGGAAGGTTCCCTCAATGTGTGTGTGTGTGTGTGTGTGAGAGAGAGAGAGAGAGAGAGATCCACTTTGGATGCCCGGAAGTAGATGGAAGTGAGGAAGTGAGAAGTAGGATTCTTTGTCTTTTAGAAAATGAGAAATTATGTTTCTTTTCTGGTGTTTGGATGATAGTTGGAAAGTGTAATTGAAAAAGTGTAATGTCTTTTCGGTGTTTGGTTAGTAATGTGAAAGTGGACGTGGAAAGATTGACAACAAAGTTGACCGTAAAATAATATTAAAATAAAATTAATTATGAAAAA
This sequence comes from Agave tequilana, assembly GCA_038442645.1. Taxonomy (NCBI): domain Eukaryota; kingdom Viridiplantae; phylum Streptophyta; class Magnoliopsida; order Asparagales; family Asparagaceae; genus Agave; species Agave tequilana. Next base: position 35,259 of record JAVJIF010018182.1, read on the forward strand.
AATTGGACTGTAATTAGAATACAAGTAAGATTTTCATAACTACAAAATTAACTGTTTTGAGTTATAACTTATTACAAATAAGATTTACATGACCACAAAATTAACTGTAGCACTTTGAAAATAAAGAAATGATCGTGAAAATGAAATGAGAAAGGAAAATGGAGTTTGCTATTTTCTTTTTCGGTGATTGGATGGACAGCAAAAGTAGAAAATGACACTTCCTGCTTTCTCACTTCCGCCCACTTCCTTGAATCCAAACAGCCCGAGTCCTGGCAACTCATGCGCATTGACTTGGGGTCGTCTCTCATTTGTCTTTCCTCATTTTTGAAAGTACACCTAGAGGGGGTGAATAGGTGTAAGTGCTAATCAAGAAACCAAATGCTCTAAATGCGAAAGCTAATGCAACTTTTGCAATCTCACTAAATTCAATACAACAAGTGTAGCCGAATTCCCTTTGCAGGGCTCTGGACTAACTCCTCTTGATTCCCCTTGAAATGGGTTGAGGTGCTATGTGAAGCTCTTGTTGGATGAGTATAAGTGTTGCACACACACAAGCAAGCCAAGCATGCACAAGATATAACAATAAGAATTATGCAAGGCAACACAAGCAATATGAATGAATGCAAGCAATATATATATGATATGAATCTACTGATTGAAGATGCTTTGCAATGAATGATATGAAGCTTGCACAAAGTAAAGAGAGAGTTGAGAGAAATTGGATCAAACGCAAACACACAAATATGTTTCGAGGTTCGAGCACCTTGCTCTACATCGCCGCCTACACCACCGTGTAGGATTTCCCAATCCACTATAGGAGTACCAAACTCCTCTCTCAACCTTACAAAGCCACCGAGGTTATACAACAACCAACAACAACAACACCTCTATCGAAGAGGCTCACAACCAATCTCAATCACCTCACACTTGAGGGATACAAACCAATCACCCTATCACCTCTACCAAAGAGGGATACAACAAGAATAAGGGTGTACAACTTAGAGGTTACAACAACAACCTCAAAACTCTCTCTCTTCTTTCTTTTTCCACAAAAACAAAAGATCCTAATAGTTTAGGATAGAAGATATAGCTCAAGTGTGGAAAACTAGGTGTTTTGGAAAACAAGAACACAAAGAAAATACTTGGGAGAAATTCTTGTAAAAGATATAGAATGAAAACCACTACAAATATCCCAAATCCTATTTTCTTTGATTTTTCCAAAAACCTAAAACAAATGGAATAGATCTTTGTAGCACTTTAAACTCTTTTAAAAACACTTTTAAAACACCATGAAAACTGGAATTTTTCTCTTGTAAAAACCTTAGCCAAAATCCCAAAGGAATGGGGTTTATATAGGCCAAACAGAAAACTAGCCGTTAGGCTGATGTGGCAGCCTGACAGGCCTAACGGTCGACCGGCCGGTCGACCGTCCAACGGTCATATTTTGACCCGTTGGAGCAACCGGTCGACCCAAACAAACAGAGAGCAGAACTCTCTGCAGCGGTCGACCGCCCAGTCGACCGGCCTGCTGTGCTGCCAAACGTGCACAAGGCTGTGCACATCGATCGACCGCACAGTCGACCGTGACAAAGTTCGGTCGACCGCCAAGTCGACCGGACTGGCCTGACAGTCACAGTATAGGGCAGAAAACTGGTTTAAATTTATTTTGAAAAAAAATCTTTTAATAACTTGTTAAATCCCTAAAAATGTTTTTACCATATTGCATTGATATATAAACATGTGATAAATATATTAGCTCAAATATCAAGCATATGAAACCATTTTTATTTCTTAACATTTTACCAAAAACAAAACATGTATTTTATCAAACTTGGTTTTTCCATATATGAATAGGATAGTCAAAATAAGTTTATCTATGAAGTTAAATCAAGTATGTATATTTAGAACATATCTAATATACATAAAGATAAAGTAAACTTGTTTTGATCTACTATTCATGAAAACCAAATCCAAACATGAAATGTGTGTGTATTGTGCACTTGAGCATATCAACTATACTAAGCTTTACAAATGGATCTAAAACACACTATCTAAACTAGGATACCTAAGTCTTCTTGATGATCTCCATCTTCAAGTAGACTTGCTCCCAAACACGATCCACGGAGTGCAAAGGTATGATCTTTAAGCTTTGGCACCGGAATCACCATGATAAGCTTCCAAACATCTCTTGTTGAAGCTATCACCAAACTAATATCTTGCTAATGATCTGAGACTTAAAAACACAAGATTATTAGTAAACATATAACTACATGAGTTGATCATCATCAAAACTAGAGTGGAAGGCCTTTGGGCCAACAATCTCCCCCTTTTGATGATGACAAAACTCATGAAGTTATATATGCATGGATTAAAGTTAAGCTTCAAAGAAGCTCCCCCTTAACTCACGCATAAACAAAATAAACAATAAATATGCAATGAATGACAATGCATAAACAATATTAAACAATATAAACATGTTATAACTCTAGATACCAATGAAGTAAGACAAACTCTAAGCTCTAGATACCAATAACATAAATAACACTTTCTTACTAAAACAAATACATGCATATAGACAAAAACATGCAAACATGCATATTAAAAGCCAAATTCTTCTCCCCCTTTTTGTCAATCATCAACAAAGGGGTAAAAGCATAAAAACACATTTTTCTCCCCCTTTTTGTTCTAAATCAAGAACCAATAAAGGGTTAAACATCAAACATTGATATCAATAAGAAATATGATATTGAAGTGCATCTTGATACCAATTAAAAAAAAATATGATCATAAGAAATGGTATATGTTATATATTCATGAAGAGGAAGACGTAAAGTTAGCTCCCCTACATATATGCATTATATGAAGAAAGGAAGACACGCCCTAATTCACATAACACAAAATATGTAATGCATGAAAGGAGATGTGAAGCTCCTCTTATACACGTGCATCTCATAGAGAAGAGTTGTCAAGCTCTTCAATATAGGATACACACAACATGAATCTATTCACATATAGGCAATGTAGATTAAAACAGTAAAAAAATATTTAGATACCAACTTAAATCATAAATATCTTGATATCAAAAGAGAGTATTTTTATTTTTAAGCATATGATACCAATTTGAAACTAATTTCCATTAAAACAAATTTCTAAGTCATAAAGTGTGGGAGTGGGAATCAAATACCAATTGAAAATATGAAATGCAAGTTTTCTCCCCCTTTATGAAATACCAACTAAAAACATGCGCAGGCTTGAAATAAGATATCAATTTGAAAAATAGATCAATTGTAATAAAGTTAAAACTCAAGCTCTAGCATAAATAAGATTTGTGCTTAAGATATAGTGATATAATAGCACAAATAAAACATGTATATGTGTATGAGATAGAATGAGTACCAATCACCAATAGATGATACCAAATGAGAACATACATACACAATAAACAATTATGAGTATACAAAAGAATCAAATTGATACCAATTGAAAAGGGTTCAATGATACCAATTGAAATAACAATAATAGCATGTGTATACCTCATATCACAACGAAGAATACGAACTAGTTAAAATGAAAAATTTTGTTAACTAGTACGAAATCCTTCAAGCAAGGAATAAAATATGAATTCCACATGCTAATCAACACTCTAATTCAATTAATCATAAATATGACTCATGAAAACAAAACATGAGTAAGCAATAAAAAGTGAGTGTACAAATAAAATGTGTAGGTCATAATCATGAAAATGTACATTAAGCTCAATTATTCCTTAAATCAATAAAATATGAAAATAATTAAAGCTATTTAATCTTCAATGGCATATGTATGTCTAATACAAGCTAAGATATACATACATATTCAAAACACAACGAGTCCACAAAATGTATATGCATGAAGGCACGTGGCTCAAAAGGATGTATATGTATAAGATTAGTTTGAACTAGATAGACATATACATGAAGTGAAAACTCATAATCATAAAACAAACACCAAGAATGGAATACAAGTTTAAAATATATGAATCATCAAAACTAGACTATACTAGCACATCTAATGGGTTCAAATAAGCGTTTAAGCACAGATATAAATAGATTTATTTGTGGCCCACTACATGTACAAGTATAAATTTTAATTTTAATGAAAACTAACATCTAAACATGTAATCAAGTCATAAAGCATCAAAACAAACACGAATATCATATTGCTAAATAAAGCACATACAAAATTCATCAAAATTCTTTTATTTGAAACAAACTTCTAGGTATATGTATGATACACCCAAATCTAACAATATACATATACATGAAGTAAAAACATGAAAATAGGTATAACAAATATAAATGAACGAATCATCAAAACTAGCTTATACGTGTGCATATAGTGTGTACAAATGAGCATGAAGTTCAATTATATATAAAACAAATGTAGCTCACTATTTGTACATATATAATACAAGTTTTGATAAAATCTACATTTAGCATGTTATAACCATATGAAGCATCAAAAACGAGATAAAAATCATCATGATAAAACTAAAACATGATTACTATGTAAATTTACATGTATTAGATTCATGATGTACATTATAGCTAAACAAAAAGTGAGAACACTAAATATGGGTTCATATAAGCATGTGTGTCTCAAATACTAAGGATCTAATAAGCATGGCATTTACACACTAATCCAAAGACAATGAAAACATACTATAAAACAAGTGAATATGAAAGCATGTAAACAAATAATAAGGAGTTAGGAATCGTTACCAAAACCTAGAAGGCAACTCTCCTTGTCTCCAAAACATGGTGGTCCTCTCCACCAAAACTTCCCTTGAAAGTGATGCATCCAAATGATTTCCTTTAAGCTTGGAACGCATCCACTTCAAGGTGTCATCACTCTCACGTCATGTGAGAGCCCACACCTACATCAAAATTCTTAGGGGTGGTCTTTGGTACCCATACTCTTTTGGGTCCATGGGGGTTAGTACCTTCTCTAACCCAAACAAAATTCTTTGCTAAATTAGGAGTATGTAATCTATCATAGCAAAATTTAGCAAGGTGGCCCGTACGACCACAATGTGTACAAGTGTACACATGAGCATACATGTGTTGGTGTCCGTGAGGAGCATGTGTATGCCGTGGAGGGTGTGCATGCATAAAGTATGGAACTTGTTTCTTTCGAACCAAGGATTCCAAGCGTGTATGGTTCATGGCACATTGGCTCAAAGTGGAGCCCAAACAATCTACACTCTTCTTTAGCAAACAAATATCATCATTAATCCTAGAAGAAGAGGTACATGCATTAGGTAGACTAGATGAAGAGGCTACACTAGCATGGCAAACATGAGCATCAATCTTATTTTTCAAAACTTCATTTTTCTTCAAACAAACATCTAAGTCATTTGAAATAGAAGTTATTTTATTTTTCAAAGCAACATTCTCTTTTAAAACAAAATCAATTTTTGAAGACAAATTTTCATTTTTCTTCAAAATAACATGGCAATCATTTTTAGATTTTAAAAATTCATTTTCTTTAAGTGCAAGTTCTAATTGAGATCTCAATGAATCCCTTTCATTATAGACCTCAACCTTCTCTTGCAAAACATTATCAAGTCTAGAATGCAAACTTTTATTTTCTTTTTCAATTTCTAGACTTTTCTTTTTCAAAATTTTATACTTCTCAATTAATTTTTCACACACAATAGATAGTTCTTCATTTAAAGCATGGGGATCAAAATTATCATCACATGAAGAACTAGAGCAATCATCACTATATAAGTGGGGTTCCGAATGTACCTCAAGGGAGTCATTCCCTTGGACCATGAAGCATTGTGACTCGGAGTCTCCACTAGATTCCTCTTCCTTTTGGATTTGCACTTGAAGCTCGGAGGTGGTGGTTGTAGTTGTCAATAAATTCCACACTGCAAAGGCGGAATCAATATTAGAAACATGTAAAAGATATTCTTTTGAAAGTGTGCTTCTAATAGCCTCTAGGGCTTGAGCATTGGCCCCTAAATGATCACCATTACCAAGATAGCATTTCTTGGTAGCGGCAAGAAAGACATGCAAACCTAGGGTCTTCAAGTACATGGACATCCTATACTTCCAAACAACAATGTTGGAAGGGTCGAAACTAGGTGGGGTCATGAAGTCCATGGTAAAAAACTATATGTGTGCAAACAAACAAATGCAAACAAGATTAGCAATCAATGGATCTTACTCCTAGGATGTTAAGCCTAAGTATCATGAGCACTAGCTCTGATACCATTGAAAGTACACCTAGAGGGGGGGTGAATAGGTGTAAGTGCTAATCAAGAAACCAAATGCTCTAAATGCGGAAGCTAATGCAACTTTTGCAATCTCACTAAATTCAATACAACAAGTGTAGCCGAATTCCCTTTGCAGGGCTCTGGACTAACTCCTCTTGATTCCCCTTGAAATGGGTTGAGGTGCTATGTGAAGCTCTTGTTGGATGAGTATAAGTGTTGCACACACACAAGCAAGCCAAGCATGCACAAGATATAACAATAAGAATTATGCAAGGCAACACAAGCAATATGAATGAATGCAAGCAATATATATATGATATGAATCTACTGATTGAAGATGCTTTGCAATGAATGATATGAAGCTTGCACAAAGTAAAGAGAGAGTTGAGAGAAATTGGATCAAACGCAAACACACAAATATGTTTCGAGGTTCGAGCACCTTGCTCTACATCCCCGCCTACACCACCGTGTAGGATTTCCCAATCCACTATAGGAGTATCAACTCCTCTCTCAACCTTACAAAGCCACCGAGGCTATACAACAACCAACAACAACACCACCTCTACCGAAGAGGCTCACAACCAATCTCAATCACCTCACACTTGAGGGATACAAACCAATCACCCGATCACCTCTACCAAAGAGGGATACAACAAGAATAAGGGTGTACAACTTAGAGGTTACAACAACAACCTCAAAACTCTCTCTTCTTTCTTTTTCCACAAAAACAAAAGATCCTAATAGTTTAGGATAGAAGATATAGCTCAAGTGTGAAAAACTAGGTGTTTTGGAAAACAAGAACACAAAGAAAATACTTGGGAGAAATTCTTGTAAAAGATATATAATGAAAACCACTACAAATATCCCAAATCCTATTTTCTTTGATTTTTCCAAAAACGTAAAACAAATGGAATAGATCTTTGTAGCACTTTAAACTCTTTTAAAAACACTTTTAAAACACTATGAAAACTGAAATTTTTCTCTTGTAAAAACCTTAGCCAAAATCCCAAAGAATGGGGTTTATATAGGCCAAACAGAAAACTAGCCGTTAGGCTGATGTGGCAGCCTGACAGGCCTAACGGTCGACCGTCCAACGGTCATATTTTGACCCGTTGGAGCAACCGGTCGACCGCCCGGTCGACCCAAACAAACAGAGAGCAGAACTCTCTGCAGCGGTCGACCGCCCGGTCGACCGGCCCGCTGTGCTGCCAAACGTGCACAAGGCTGTGCACGTCGGTCGACCGCACAGTCGACCGTGACAAAGTTCGGTCGACCGCCAAGTCGACCGGACTGGCCTGACAGTCACAGTATAGGGCAGAAAACTGGTTTAAATTTATTTTGAAAAAAAAATCTTTTAATAACTTGTTAAATCCCTAAAAATGTTTTTACCATATTGCATTGATATATAAACATGTGATAAATATATTAGCTCAAATATCAAGCATATGAAACCATTTTTGTTTCTTAACATTTTTACCAAAATAAAACATGTATTTTATCAAACTTGATTTTTCCATATATGAATAGGATAGTCAAAATAAGTTTATCTATGAAGTTAAAAGCAAGTATGTATATTTAGAACATATCTAATATACATAAAAATAAAGTAAACTTGTTTTGATCTACTATTCATGAAAACCAAATCCAAAACATGAAATGTGTGTGTATTGTGCACTTGAGCATATCAACTATACTAAGCTTTACAAATGGATCTAAAACACACTATCTAAACTAGGATACCTAAGTCTTCTTGATGATCTCCATCTTCAAGTAGACTTGCTCCCAAACGCGATCCACGGAGTGCAAAGGTATGATCTTTAAGCTTTGGTACCGGAATCACCATGATAAGCTTCCATAACATCTCTTGTTGAAGCTATCACCAAACTAATATCTTGCTAATGATCTGAGACTTAAAAACACAAGATTATTAGTAAACATATAACTACATGAGTTGATCATCATCAAAACTAGAGTGGAAGGCCTTTGGGCCAACAATTTCATCTCTCTGATTATGGCCTTCACTGTACTCTCCACCTCTTTGTTCTATAAATGTACTGTAATGATCATCAAGCAGCACCCTCAACCTCTTCACCCCTCTCCCTGTGAAATCATTCTCTCTGTGAAATCATCGAGTTTCAGCCCCCTCTTTTCCTCCAAAGTCTTATTTTGACTTCGAATCAATGCACTGAAACCATACCGGCTGAGATTGGCAGTCGCCGGCCCAAGCTCCAAACTCATTAGCTCTTGGTGGTAACCTATTGGCTGGAACCATCCTAGCTTCATGAGGCAACCTAACAAAGCTCGATGACCTTGGTCTGAGCTCGAACAACTTGACTGGGTAATTCCAAGGGAATTTGGAAATCTATTGAATCTCCAATTTCTATACCTGGGAAATAATAACCTTATTGGCTCGATTCCAACAACCTTGTTGAATTGCTCTCTGCTTGGATCTGTGCCTGTTGGAATAGGGGGAAGTCACTGCCACTTCTTTAAAAATTTCATCTTGCACAGAATCAACAAACTGGAGGCTCTAATTCGTCACATCCTTTTCAAACTGCAAGAACATGGAGTATGCTGCCATGTGGACAAACAAATTAGCAGTAGTTCTTCCAGACTCAATTGGGAATATGTCAACGAGTCTTAAATTCTTTTCTTTTGAAGAAAATCATAAAATGTGAAATATTCCTGATGGGTTTGGCAATTTGAGTGGCCTTTCTAGCCTAAATCTGGCTGGAACACTACCACTTGCAATCACAAGGTTATACAATCTTCAAATGCTGAGTCTAAAGTGGTTTCATTCCATTTGAGATTGGTCTAATTAAAAGTTGGAATGAGCTTGAGTTTCAAAACAATTTACTATTTGGATCTATGCTAGATCCTTTGGCCAACATCAGCATGATTCAGTCCATATATCTTGGTAAGAATATTCTATCATCAAGCACTCCCCAGAGCTTATGGACCCTAGAAAGCCTCCTTATAACTAGATCTCTAAGAAAATACTTAGGGTGGCTCACTTTCTTTAAAGGTGGGAAACTTGAAGGCATTTAGACCTATCTACGAATCAACTATTAGGAAATATATCTCATGCTTTAGAAGATCTTCAAATGCTTTTAACTCTGAACTTATCTAAAAACTTGTTACGAAGTCAAATTCCAGAAATATTTGGTGCTATTTGAACTTGTCATACAATATTCTCTTTAGGGTTATACCAAATTCCTTAGCCACTATCACTTATCTTGATAGTCTTGAACCCTCTTTTGACAACTAGAAGGAAAAATCCCAAATGACAAAGTATTCAAAAATTTCAGCATCTCATCTATGATTGGGAATGAAGCACTTTGTGGAGCACCTCAATTACATTTTCCACCTTGCACAATGAAAGATGTTAATGAGGACTCAAGGGAAAAAAAAAATTAAGGTCACTTAAATATGCCCTACCTCCTATTGTAGTCGTTGTGGTTTTTCTCACTTGCATATGCTTTATATATGCATTTTGTTGGAGGAAGAGGTCAAGATTCTGGATAATGCTAATGCAGGAAATTTGAATGACCATAGATTTGTTTCGTACCATGAACTAGTCTGTGCAATATCCAACTTCAATGAGGCCAATTTATTAGGAAGAGGTGGCTTTGGATCAGTGTTTAGAGGATGCCTTGATGATGGGTTACTCGTAGCAATCAAAGTCTTGAATTTAGAAGTTGAGGGGCTTTCAAAAAGTTTTGAAACAGAATGCAAAATTTGAGGATGGTTCGACAGAGAAATCTCATCAAAACCCTGAGTTTATGTTCCAATTTGGATTTAAAGCTCTTCTTCTTTAGCTCATGCCAAAAGAAAATCTTGCACAAATGGTTGTATTTTGACAACTACTTCCTGAATCTGGACCAAAGATTGAATATAATAGTGGATATTTCTGTGGCACTTGAGTATCTCCACCACCATCATCCACACATTGTGTTGCACTGTAATTAGAAGCCTAAAAATGTTCTATTGGATGAATAAATGGTAGCACATGTGAGTGACTTTGGTATTGCTAAACTTCTCCTTGATGATAGTAAGCTTATAGCATTAGCAAGCCGTATACCAGGCATCATAGGCTAAATGACTCCAGGTAATCAAAAGATCCAATCTAAGTGGAGAAATAAATTTTGAAGTTATTTTCCTGCAAATTTCTTTCAGGAAAATAAAAGGTCTTTTAGAATCCAGGTCCCTAACATATCTCTTATTTGGATATTAGACCCTAACAATATCATATTTGGATATTAATCCCCCACAATATGAGGTTCACTTGGTATTAGTCCTTACTATTTATTTCGTCTAAATCTCATATGAATGTTAAATAACAAATTCGTTTGGAATTTTAAATTTGCATAAGTGAGCCAAAGTCAACCAAATTACATTGAATAAAAACTTTAGAAGAAAATCTCTCTGCAAGAAGAAAAGTATGAGCAATATAAGCCATTAAAATAAAGTAAAAAAGAATGTAAAATGGTTGTTGGATAACTTGAATTGATATAGATAGTGGAAGAAGAGATAATAAGATAAGAGGGCTAACATAATTATAGGGTAACAGAGTATTCCTTACTTTGAGATAATAGTTTTATCTAGAGAGACATATAACAAATCAGGGATAAATTGTGGCAGATTAATATCCAAATATGATATTATCAGAGACTAATATCCAAATAAGAAATTTGTGAGAGACCTAGATCCTAAAAGCCAAAAAATTGATAAACCAATTCTCCAATCATAAGTCATGTTGAATTTGAATGTTGAAGTAATGGAGTGACAACCGCATTAAGTTTTTTGATTTGGTTCTTATTTCTAATTCAGATTAAAAAAATTTCTAAAACTGGTTACTCAATATATTTGATTTGGATTTTTCTAAGAGCTATGCAAGTTGAATGCTTTACTTAAGATATGTAAGAAAATAGAGTTTAATTTTAGTTTAGTATTGATTTTATTTATAGTGCTATTACATCATAAATTTTAATGGACATAATGTTATGAAGTACTTGGTGTTTGAAAAGAAAATCTTGACTGTTTGTTTTCGAAAGTAATTCTACCTAAACGATCATTCAAGCGATTATGGAGTGTTACCGAAAGTTTTTTATTTGAATTTGTATCTTATAATTGATTCCGGATGCGAATATGGTAAAACTCATATCCAATGCGTATTCTGACCATTTACAATGGACACTAAGGATACTTCTCACTGCAACAATCAGGTGCCAATTTGCTTATTTTATTTTCTCTAATTTTTAAGAATTAAGAGGAAGAAAAATAAAATAGTGTTTGTTTTGCATTTTATTGTTTGTTTAATCATTGACTTGTCCATGTAAATTAGTGGTTGCTCTTTGTCAAACCTTTTTTTATAAAAATTGCATTTAATTTTTTTACTTATGTAAAATATTAAAGAATTACATATGTTTCTTATTGAATAAGTGTCACGCATGCGAGACGGAATCGCTCAATGCTTACATGGCGCCTACATTGCGTGTTAGAAGTCAATTTTTATAAGGGCTTGTTTACTTCATGGAAAATGGCTTGAAAAGTGCCCATTTTCTCTGAATTTGTGGGCCTCATGGTTTTTTCCCGGCATGTTGTGCTTGTTTGGCAAAAAATGGGATGGAAAATTTTTATCCCTCCGTTGCTTCAGTTTTCCTCTCCAAATGCCCATAACACTGACAACAGTGGACTGAGCTTTTTCAATTTGAGTTTTTCTTATCAAACAGGTCTTAATTAAATTTTAGGGTTATTCTCATATATACTCCCCGCATCTTTCATATTTTTGAAATTACCCCCCAAATCTTCATATTTTTAAAATGACCTTCCCCAATTCTTTAATTTGATCAAAATTGTACCCACCATCAGTTAGAAAGCATAATAAAGGAATATCCTCATGATATTTGTTAAAACATTATCAAATTCCAATTTTACCCCGACACGATCGGTGAACCGTGCCTTTAAATCCCTCTCTTGTTCTCGTCTTCTCCTCCGACCCCTTCTCTTCCCCTCCCTGTCAAATCCACTCTTGTTCTCGTCTACTTCTCTTCTAATCTACCTCCTCCCCTCCTCTTGTCTTCTATTATTATACACCTCCAATGACTCTGCTGCCCTTTTCTACCGCTATAAGCTTTCACTCCTCTCCCACGGACAATATTGTATATTATAAAACAATAATACAATAAAATTAGTCTTTCAAGCATGCACAAATACAATACATCATTATTTTCCATTACTGTATAAAGTCTTTACTTCTCAATTCTCAATTACTCAACAATATTGTGTATAATATCTTTGAATACAAATATCAGTATAAGTTAAACTAATATTAATGGGCACGGATCACAATTTGACACAAAATCCTATAGAAAGAAGTCGAATTATTTCAAGCCAATTGTAAGTAAACACTATAGCTTGACGCCATGAATCTCCAATTACACAACAGAATCCTACAATTTGACACCAAATCCTACTGTATAAAGGTCTTAATGCATCATAAATACTAAAAAATCAACCAAACTACAATTATTTCAACCAAATTACAAATTCTGAGAGTATCTAACATTCTCTGTACTCCTATTAAATCCAATTTACAAGTTACAATGGAACCAAATCGAAAATGGCTAGGCAGAATCACCAACCTTGATTCAAGAGCCATGATTTGTTGTCTGGAGCTTTCGCCACCTTCCATAGTTGACCGACAGTTTAGGATCTGATTACGACGGAGATAGTAGAGAGAGAGGAGCGCACGGTGGAGACATCGGAGAGAGAGAGAGAGAGAGAGAGAGAGAGAGAGAGAGAGAGAGAGAGAGAGAGAGTTCGCCGCTGGTTGGGGATGTCAGAATTAAGAGATAGAGTCAAAAGAGAGCGAGAGTGAGAAGAGAAAGGCGAGTGCGACGAAGACTACGAAGAGAGAGGGAGTGTTGTGAATCTAGGGTTTGAACTGTTGAGGGAAAGCCATGGTGAGGATGAGAGAGAGAGAGCGAATTGGAGCAAAGGGCCATATAAAAAAAAGCTTTAACGGGAAGTTTAAAAATAAATAAATTAAATAATGGGGGTAATTGGATAATTTTGATGCAAATCAATTAAGTTTTTGACAATGAGTGAACGTGGGTGCAATTTTGATCAAATTAAAAAATTAGGGGTAGAAATATGAAGATTTGGGGTAATTTCAGAAATATGAAAGATTTGGAGGATATATATAAAAATAACCCTAAATTTTTAAAGATGTCTATTCTTGGAGTGCGGCTATTCACACTAACATAATTGCTTAACACACTTATATACTTAATACACCCTCTCATTTTTTTAAACATACCCTCTCGTTTTTTTAAACTACCATTCACAACTTAAATTAAATTAAAATTTCAAAATATCAATTCTGTTCTCCCTCTCTCATCAAAAAGCTCTCTTCTCTCTCTCTCTCTCTCAATTCCCTATTTATGGCTCTTAACATTCTTAATTACAATTTTGAATTTGGATGCTCGACATTCATTGATCTCCTGTGTTTCATTTGATTCATGACACATCCATTTGGGCTCCTTTTCTAGAAAAAATTGTTGAGTGGAGGAAATTCACAGTTTAAAGGTAGCTTCTTTCTTTGCAAAGTTCCTCCCGAAGAACAATGTGTTCTTCCATGATCTCTTGCTTTTTTGAGTTATTGTTGTAGTTGTCTTCTCATGTGAATCACACATCACAAAATGTCGCTCTTTTTCATTTTTCCTTATGGTTTAATGACTAACTCCTTGTATTTTATTTAATTAAAATAATAAATATAATCTCATATAGTACTTAAAGACAATTTAAAAATTATATAAAAGTAAAAGAAATACATTTGAGAAATCATATATGAATCATAGGTAAACTCATTGAACTTCTCATTCTCATTCTTAGTGAAGATGTGAGAACAAAATTATTATCAAATATCTATAATCAACATAAAATACTTTTTAAGTAATGTTTATCGTTTAATTTTATATATATATATATATATATATATATATATATATATATATATATATCAGAAAAATTAAAGATAGTTTTGGTTTTTCTTTATTTTTTGGTATGTTTAATATATATATATATATATATATATATATATTATATATATATATATAATTGTATGTTGTTATGTTTTTAGGATGTGCTTTGATTATGTGTTCTTGTTATTTTTCCTTTTTTTGGAAATACAAATGAAAACTATAAATTAAAGATTTAATTGATATAATAAAGACTTGTGGAATTAGTTGTCAACGCGCCGTCAGCATAGTTATGCGATTGTATTTTTTTAAATTGAGAGGAACATAATTTGAAAGCAATCCTCTTTAATGATTTGCCTGGCAAAAAATAACAAAATCTTAATAGTAAATTTTTTTTGAGTAATGTTGTTTAGCTCAAATAATTAAATAATATGACTATCAGAGCGATTGACATTCATTATTGTGTACGATGTCAACATGTATAAATGTTTGCATTAATTAGTTTGTTAGAATAGTGTTAATACATATTATATTTCATGTATATATTTTTTCTAGGGGAAAAAGGCCTGTATTATGGATGACAAATTATTTAGTATTGTTTCACATGTGTATTGTATTGAGTTGTATCACTAGATTGTTTTAGTTAAATTTTTTTTTTATCAATATGTTCAATCTTTTTTTTTTAAAAACATTCTTTTTAAAAAATTATTAAAAGTCTAAACCCTATTGACTGGGAGGTTTGAATGTATACTCTGCTATATCGACAAAAGGATATGTAAATTTATTTGCTAAGATCATAGATATTTAATTTTTACCTAATAATCTAAAAACTAAAAATAAAAAATAAAAATTAATAAATCTCCTATTGAGAGGAAGAGAGACACATTTTTATTCTGTGGCAAGATAATATAAAAAGGTCAGCCGCAAAGTATTCATAATGAACTAGTAATGTAAAATCACCCAAAAAGAGAAAAAAACAATTTAATTTAATGAATTATAGGGGAAACTTCCTTTTTTATCATTGTAATGCTCTTATGATATTATTTGTTTATATACAGCTATCAATGTTGAAGATTACAACTAGGGTTTGTGTAGGTAGAGAAGAAGTATATATATTTAAAAATAAAAAAGAAGGATGATTAATTAGGAGTAGGATCTGGATGAGTGTATCAAGCAATTATTTGTGTGTGTTTAGAAATAAAATTTACTCTAGTTGTGATATTAGAGTTAATCAATATTTATTTTAATCTTTTAATTTAAAGTTTAAACTGTCTAATAACTTTTACTCTATAAACGTGACTGTGTTAAATAATTCTATGAGTTTGAATAGTCGCACTCCTATCATTGAAATAAATTTAAAAGGAGATTTTCTTAAAAAAAATTGCCCTAAACAGAATCCAACCTCGAGACATTACAAACGTTCCCATCCTCGCGATCTCCCAACGCACGGTACTAACTGCATCCCGCCACGTGTACGTTGTCCACGTGCCGCTATTCTATTGGTTGTCCTCCTCTGTTTTATGTTGTCATTCGATTCCTCTCTCCACTAGATATAAAGTCCAAGTATCGAGACTCTACTTAAATCCCAAAAATAGGAGTAAAAGAAGGGGAAAAAACTGAACGATCTCTCTGACTCTGAGTTTCCCTCCCAAGTCTCGATCTCTCATCAGAATCCAAGCTCCCTCAAAACCTAACCCTATTTCGAGCTCTCCCTCTCTCTAATGCTGGAGTTCCATTAAGACCAAAGATGAGATCTGGAACCCTGACTCGGTTTCTCCTCGCTCTCCTCTCCGTCGTCGCTCTGATCGCGATCCCGACCGATTCCGCGGTCTCGGGCATCGATCTGGGCTCGGAATGGCTGAAGGTCGCCGTCGTCAACCTCAAACCCGGCCAGGCCCCGATCTCCATCGCGATCAACGAGATGTCGAAGCGCAAGTCCCCCGCTCTCGTCGCCTTCAGTTCCGGGCAGCGACTCGTCGGCGAGGAGGCCGCCGGGATTGTCGCCCGCTACCCTAACAAGGTCTACTCATCGCTCCGCGACATGATTGGGAAGCCCTATAAGTACGTTCGCGAAAAGATAGAATCTTTGTACCTCCCCTTCGATCTGGTAGAAGATTCGAGGGGATCGGTTGGGATCAAGATTGATGACGGTGTCACAGTCTACTCTGTTGTGGAGCTCGTTGCAATGATTTTGAGTTATGCGACGAGTCTGGCGGAGAGCCACGCTAGGATTCCAGTTAAAGACTGCGTTATTATGGTTCCGCCATTCTTTGGGCAAGGGGAGAGGAAGGGGATGGTGCAGGCGGCGCAACTGGCGGGAATTAATGTGTTGGCGCTGATTAATGAGCATGCGGGTGCGGCATTGCAGTATGGGATTGATAAGGATTTCTCAAATGGGTCCAGACATGTGATTTTTTATGATATGGGATCTAGCAGTACATATGCTGCATTGGTTTATTTCTCAGCATATAATGCCAAGGAGTTTGGGAAGACGGTTTTCGGTAAATCAGTTTCAGGTCAGTCTTTGTTTTATGATATGTGTTATTCTTTATATGTGAATTGATCCACACTAACACTAATTTATAGATGAGAAATAATCTTGCAAAAATGACATTAGCAAGTTTTTTAATGCACTTCAAAATATTTACCACCTATAATAGTGAGAGTAATGTGAAGTTGCTGTATCAATACTAGGATGATTAAAGATGTAATCTGATCATTGCTGGGGAAAATTTGGAATATTTGGTGTTATATAAATAAGAGGCATCCTGGCAGCACGGGAGATGTAGAAGAAGCTAAAGTAGTTAGTAACATGTAATAGTTATTCTGCTGGATAACATATTTGAAGAGCTTAAGTTCATGATTTACCAGCTATTTGGTAATTTGGGTTGGGGTGAAGGGGGTTCTAAGCACTTTAAGAATTCATAGATGAGTTTGGCATCACCAAAGGGTTCCTAGAAGTTGGGCAAAAAAATTTGGTTCTGGAACTTGCCCTCTTGTGAGAAGGAAATAAAAATAAAAAGAAGAAATTGTGAGGGAAGAAGAATGCAAACCAATGTACAAGGTATTGGCACTAGATATTGATGATACACTGATTTTTCATTGGTGCATCGATTTCAAGTCAACATAGGTGACTTGTCTCAACTAGATTAGGGGTGGCAATTGCGGGTTACTTTCAGGTTGGTTCACTATCGGCCCAATCAATTTATCGCTGAATTGTGCATGGTCTGTTTAATTAAAAAGTAAACTTTGTTAACCCATGCTGGACCTAATAGTTAGGTCAACCAGACCACATGATCTGTTCTACGTTCTAACTGATAAGAATTTTTTTGCATTAAGTTTACTTATTACATACTTATTGTATAAATATTAAAGCATTTTCCTTGTTCAAAGCAAATATTTTACTATTTGGGATTTGAACTTTTGCCATTTGTGAAAAGATCTAAAGAACTGACAATTGGTTTATTCGATGTATGTGTTATATCCAATGTTTAAGAAAGCGGTAGGTGCCACACCAGAGTTGGGGATTAGCGCCTAGAGGCCTAGGCAGGGAGTAGCCGGGGCCTAGACTTTTTCTTTTTTTAAATTTTAAAATTTATTTAGGCGTATTACATATAAAGAAAATTAAGAAAATCATAAAAAATAAAAAATTTTCGTACCCTAAGTTCATATAATTCACAAAATTTTTGGCAAAGCGGGTTCAACCCGCTTAAGTAAAAAAAAAAAAAAAAAAAAATTTAGAAAGTGACCTGCCTAGGCCGCCCAGGCGCCAAGCATGGCGGCCTAGGAGACGCCTGGAAGGAATTTAAGAATCTTGGATATATTAGCTTGGAAAATATGTATAAAGAAGTTATACGAATTGATTCCGGTCAAAAATTGGGTCAGTAGATCCATGACCTATTCAATAAACAAGTCAGGCGTGTTACTCTTATGCACATGCACGTTTAACCTCGACCTACCCACAATCACGAGGTTGAGTTTGGTCATTTTTTGTGTTGGGTCAAGATTGTTGCCACTAAAATACATATTTAGCTTATATTATATTATGAATTTCCTTTATAACAGAGAGAGATGAAATAGAGATGAAATAGAGATGAAATTTCCCAAATAGTTATTTTGTTAATGATTAGCCGGATTGAATTAATTCAATTGAATAAAGAGTAATGCCTCATATTCTTACTCTTGACATCCATTTTAGGGACCATAGATTCATCACATCAACCTTGACAATCCCAATAGTTATTTCAATAAGATGCAACATAGGTATGAAAATGGACGTGGGAACTAGGGGCTATAAAGTACTTCTCTTGAATAAAATGATTGAAACTCCTAGGCTTGTCATATATCTTCTTGTTAGTGTGGAAATGCAGTTTCTTGCTGGCCTTTTGACCCATTTAATGTTATTAAAAGACAATATGCTCTGCAATGAACTGTGTCAATGGATACTTTTAACTCACTTTACCTAATTAAATTTGATTATCCGTTAAATAGTTAAACACCATTTAATCTGCCCAAGTCCTTTTAGTCTAAAGATGATAAATTGATCTGAAACAGAAATTTACTATGCCTATGCCTGAAGTTTGTTCAATTGACATCCATCCAATTGACAACTAGTTATATAAAAAGCAAACTTCCTTACAAAGCGCTGTCAATTCAAAATTTCACTCCCTGGATGATCCTGTTTTTGTGGAATCATAGATGATACAGATGCATCTATTTGGAATTAGAATTTGGATGGAATAAAATTACTTATGCCTATATTTTGTAATTGGAAAGGAGGAAAAATTATGTTACTATTCGATTAGTTAGCTAGCGTATTAGGAGTTATGTTTTTATGTACTATTAGGAGTCCTACTTGTATTATGAGTTGTATTCATTTCATGCCTATAAATAAGAGTATAGAAAGACTCATTAACTATCTCATATCTTTTCCGCTCGAATTCTAATATGGTATCATAGAAAAAAAAACCTTAACCTTAACTTTTCTTGTCTTCACCACAAAAAAGTTACTGTTCATCGTGAACAATAACCGCGGTGGTACTAAACAATCACCGTCGAGTACCGTTCACACGGTTACTGTTTGTGTAACTCTAAAAAAGGGAAAAAGAAAAAAAAACTAGCTGCTATCAAGCTCCAAAACCCTGACGCCTTCATGATCCAAAATCTTAGTCGTCGTTAATTGTCATCTCCTTTGCTGCTTTTCGCCACCAGCTGTTTATGTCGTATTCTACAAACTATGCTACCTCTATTCTCTTTCGCAGCCCTGCTACCCTTGTTTTTCAGTCTTGTCGAGACTTGTTGTGCTTTCTAAGGTCATGTTATGATTGTTATATTTTGTTGTGCATCTAGTCCCTCTAGGACTGTAGTATTTGAATGTCTATAACATGGATTATTGACGTTCTCTATAACTACTATTGGCTGGCTCTTTTTTTGCCTAACTACCTCTCTACTGTAAGGTCATCTTGGCCTTCATCTACTATTGCTACTTCAAGTTTTTTTCTTTGGTGCTACTACTGCAAGTTCTTATTTTTTACTGAGTTTGAGGGTCTCCAAAATCTCACTTTTACTGAGTTTTAGGATCTCTCAAAACCTCATCTTCTATTGAGTTCGAGAATTTCTAAAATCTCTACTTTTATTGAGTTTGAAAATATTTCAAAACCTCTAATTTAACGAAGTTTGAGGATGTCCCAACATCTCCTTTTTTATTGAGTTTGAGATTTTTTAAAATCCTAATTCTATTGAAGGTAATGAATGCGACCTTTGTGCAGTTTTTTGTCAAATTGTTAGGTTCGACTCAGATTCAGTTCATTTCGGTTTGCAGGTTCGGTATCAACATCATTCATTTAGTAGATTGACAACAACATTAAGAATTTTACTTATTTTTTGTTTAGGAAAATTTTGTTTACAAGATGTTTTATTAGTTTTTCAATAAGTTGGGGATGATAGATATCTATGCTCCAGTTTGAAGGAGAGTGTTAAATTCTTTGATTAGCTAGTTACTATATTAGAAGTATATTTCTATATGCTTTTAGGAGTCCTACATATATTATGAGTTGTATTTATTTTTTGCCTATAAATAGGAGTATCGAAAGAGGATTCATTAACTCTTTTAGATCTTTTCCTCTCAAATTTTGAAAAGGATTAACCAGGCTTTGAATATATTTGATTAGATGAATAAATTCCCCTACCATGTAGGTCAATGTCATCAGTATTATGTTAGCTTGACATACATTGTTTAGCTCATAACTCAACAACTTTAACTTTTTGGTAAAATGTTTTCTTGATATGGTTACATCATAGCCACCCAACTTCATCTAGCTATACGCCCATTTAAGAGCGTACTACAAGAATACCACTGCACAAGAAACCCAGGTTTTCATCCACCAAAAGTTTTAGCCATCAAAAAGAGCACTTACTTACACATGGGAGTGTCAAGAGTATAGAAATGTATTCCACATCCCTCACCACACTTTGGAGTTTTGGTGTAGGGACTTAAGGATTCAGTAGGTCTTGGCTCAAGCTTCATAGAATTTAATTATATTTACTACTCTCGTTTATTCTACTTTTCCAATAGAGTTTACTTCGTGACCTTTCCATGTGGCCTGAAGGCCCACATGATGGTGCGAGTTATCTTGATATACATTGTTTGCCATAACCCGATAACTTAAGCTTTTTGGGTAATTGGTAAGTTGATTCTTTGACAATCAAGGGGAATTCTTAATTGGTACTTGCACCTTTCATTAAGCCTTGAATAATATTTGATAACTTGTGCCAAATACTGAATACCACAATAAGAGGTACTATCCTTTTCTATAGTACAAAACACCACCTTTGAGGATAAGTCGATGTTAACTAGAATAATCATACACTGTATATGAACGTTATCTCAGCTGAAATTGAAGTGAGAGGGACCGGTTGTAAATGATGATTGAGAATGGCACATATATTATTGGTTTTCTTGTTCTATATGTTATTGAGAATGGCACATATATAAAATGATCTGTTATGGAATGCAGTTTACTGAAGGAACTGTCTCTTTGATCACTGCACAATTTGGTTTTTTAGCGTGATGATATTTATAAACGAGGACAAGATGAACCTACCATGATCTATGACGAAAACAAATTAGTCAATATGGAGTATTCCAAGAAATAAAGATTAATTTATGCAATTCAGTTTAGAACCTAAGATGGACGTGTAGCAAAAGAAGATTATATTGACATGTAGTGGAAACTAAAATGATGTTAGGAGTGGGTAACTAGGCTGCTAGAGTCGGTCTTTGCGGGAATGACAAAGTTCATTGGAACTAGTGATGATTTTTCATAACACACTTAATGAAAAGCTGAGGTGACTCTGCTAAGGATATGTTCTATTTGCATAGAAGGGCCAACAGAAAGCAGGGATAGAACATGACGTTGATCATGGATGCTGTGCATGAAATGATTTATAACTTGTAGTAATATTTATTGTAGGCTTACAACCACTAGAGTTTTGGCACGTGTGGATACAACAACAACAACAACAACAAAGCCATTTGTCCCAAGTTTTTGGGGTAGGCTACATGAACCAAAAGAGAATTACGCCGGATCAGGCATATGGATCAGCTTTCTCCACTCATTCCTATCGAGCAATATGCCTTCATTAAGACCTTTAGCCTCTATATCATGTCGTATCACCTCCATCCATGTTTTCTTCGGTCTCCCCTGTGCTCTTTTAACTTGCCCTAATTTGATACGCTCTACTTGTCGAACTGGCGGATCTGTAGGTTTACGTCGCACATGATCAAATCATCGTAGGCGGTTTTCTCTTATCTTCTCTTCTATAGAGGTCACACCTATTTTAGTACGAATGTTCTCATTTCTCACCTTATCTCTCCTCGTGTTATCACACATCCAACGAAGTATGCACATCTCTGTTACACTCATCTTTTGGGTATGATATCTCATTATTGTCTAACATTCTGTGTCACATAACAAAGCTGGCCTAATAGCAGTCCGATAAAACTTTCCCTTTAGCCATAGCGAATGTTACGGTCGCGCTCCTCTATTTCAATCAGCC
Organism: Agave tequilana; assembly: GCA_038442645.1. NCBI lineage: Eukaryota > Viridiplantae > Streptophyta > Magnoliopsida > Asparagales > Asparagaceae > Agave > Agave tequilana. The sequence continues at coordinate 57,561 of JAVJIF010018182.1, forward strand.
GGCTTGGATCCTATGGTTGACATCACTATTGATCTCCCCATCCTTTTGGATAATAGAACCCAAGTAGTTAAAATGACTGCTCAACGGTATTCCTTGTCTGTCTAATGTCACAATACTATAATGGCACGCGTGGATGCACGTTGAATAAAATTGAAAATTTGCATGGAATATAGACTTCAATTCAATTTTGATTTAAAAGGGTAGACATTAAAAGAGATGATGAGATCTGCAATCTATTAATTATTTAATGAATATGTCGTTGAGAAATAGGGATTATTAAGTGTGAATTTAATGAGGAGTGAGGACATTCCATTAGAATTGAACTTTTTTCTGCTTTTGTGGGTATGGGTGACATGACCTTGTCTTTGGAGTTATATATAGTAGAGAGTAATATAAAGCTTGCCGAAGAAAGATACATAAAGCCAACCCTTCTAGTTGGGATGACGCTTGATTTTTGTGTGCTACATATTTATTTGAGAATACAAAAAAATATTAGTAATTTTTTTGCATGATTGTATTTCTTTTTTCTTTTTTTTTTATCATACCGTCACAAACCAAAAAGCATTCTGCAGATCATATGCCTATTAGATGCTCAGAGTTTAAGGATAACTTGGAATAAGTTGCATGGCAATGTTAACCTTTTATTTCCTCCCTGTTGCTGCATTTCACCTAATGACAGCCAGCTTATTCTCTTGCTATGAATCTGAGTATATTTTCCCCTCATGATGTAAGCCTCCTGTTGCTATTTAATGTTTTTTTATCTCAACTTGTGGTGTGTAACCAGTTTTCAGTTTGAGTGTGAAATAGACTCAGACACACAGAGAGACTATTAATTAATTGATAATGTACTTTTTGTACTGTATTCAATTTACACTCAAGGGTCTCCTTCCTATAGTTGGAAATCCAAATGAATGTAGTATTCCTTTTTTCAGAAATCATTGGTTGAATGCAGTTAAGACCATTGCTATCACCTGTGGTATCATCGTCCATATCAGACTCTTCCACTTCTCCTTGGAAAATAAATTCCTCTGATTCCGATTCTGATACTACTTCAGGTTCCCCGTTGACTAAGGCAATTTTGACCGGAGTTGGGCAATTGGCAGCTACATGCCCGTATCCCTGACACTTGTAACATTTAATTGTGGGAGTCAGCTTAGAGAACTATCTATCAGTGCCTTTGCCTTTGTTCTCGATACTCTTAATTTTAGTAAAACTGTAAATCTGAAACATTTTGTTTGGTTCCTTGTAGTTGTGAGGCTACTTCTATTGAATTTCAATTCTACCTGATTGGTTAGACGCATTTAGAGAGGAAAGGATATTCTAAACATGGCACCATCATGTAATCACTTTATGAATGCTTGATTTGAAATTTACATCATTTTTGAATGATTTCCTTTTCTATAGCACTTCTGACAACAATAAGCCTAATGACGGTAATTACCTCGAATCACGTACGTGCGAGTTCTAGATTTAAGATTATAAGAAAACAAACCATAACTCATTCTAATGATATTTACCTTAGTTTCACATATCAGCCGATTCTGATATCTATCGACAATCCATATTTGATTTTGAGATATCTGATTAGGCCTGTCAATGGGTCTGGACTCGACCCGACCTATACCAGATCTGAATAGACAGGTATGGGAATTGATGTTCTGGACCCGAAACCGAATAGGACCGAGGGTCGGATCTGGCTTTACTTGAATCATACCCAATTAGACTCGAACTCATTTAATTTATATATCACTATCCAGCAGCTCAAGCAAACCCTAGATCTCGACGCCGTCAATGGCGACGCCGATGACCCCCTCCTCTCCCTCCTTCGCCTCTCTCGCGAACTCTCCCTCTCCTCCAATCCCCTCTGCTCCTGCCACGTGCCCCTTTCCCGATGCTCCAATCTCCTCTCCATCCTCTTCGACGACCTCCTTCAATCCCCAATCTCTCTCTCGCTCCTCTGTCATCCTCTGCCTCAAATATCCCTTCGTTCTTAATCGGTTCATTGCTCTCCTCGCCGATCTCTCCACTTGGAGCCGCGTCCACCTCCTCCTGTCTAACTCCATCACCAATCACTTCCACAAGTTCACCCTCGACCTCTCCACTCTCCTCGACATCCTGCCTTTAAATGACCTTGACGTCAACCATGACGTCAAGGATCTTGTCGCCCTCGTTCGCGGCCAGTGCCGTCGTTCCACCCTTGACCCCGATCTGGCCAAGGAAAGCGCCCAGATCGAGATGTTGGATCGTATCTGCGAGGTCAAGCAAGAGATCATCCCCGATCGGGTTGTGTGCTGCCATCCAACATCTAGAAGTCAAGAGGATTATCCATGAACATCATCGAGCTCAAACTTCTCTGCAAATTCTCCAATGAAAGTCAAAGCATTGCACACCACAAAGTTGGTCTCGCTACATTTCGATTCGCTAGGAATTCATGTCGTTAGAACAAGTAAATCGGTAATTTGTACATTTTCAGCAGCAATTGATTGGCTTCTTTCCACGCTTTTCAAGTTTAATTCAATTCAATCAAGAAGCAGATTGTTTGAGCAAAGAAGAGAGAAGAGAAGGGCGGTGTGGCTTCATTCGATCTCTCACCTAAGTTTTGAAATCGGCGGGATGGACGAGGAAGCGGTAGCGGGTGGACTCCTGCATGAAATAGGACCTTTTGAGGAGGTAATTTTCAACCCAGAGCGCGTTGGTGGAGAACACGGAGGGGGCTTCCCTGTCATCGTCGGACGAGGAGGACAAGATGGTTGGAGGAATCGAGTCTGGGTAATTAGGTCCGGGTATGGGAATCAATGTTTTGGACTGCGGATAATTGGGTTCGGGTTTGATACCTGTAATGGTAATCGAGTTCGGGTTTGGTACCTACCATACCCGCCCCGTTGATAGGCATGTATTCGATATCCCAATATTCCTGATAATAATGGCCGACATTGATGATATTATACTAAAAACTATTGGTGGATACTGATACTGAAATCTTAAATCATGATATTTATATTGCTGTTTGTTTGATCATTGGAGACTCATTGTTCAACCTTCATACAATATGCATTTTAGTTAATGCACTCTCAATGGGATTTGTGATTCACTTATAATTTCATAATAGACAAGAACAAAGTTACAAATGTTTCTCAAATGACCTACTAATTATGTTGTTTTTTTCTCTGCTTTATTTTTTAAGGGCCTATTTGATTCATCCCCCCCTTTTATTTGTTTCTGGACCAGATTAGTACTTTCTGTTGCTAACAAGTAAATTCTGACAGGTTAAAGATGTGAGATGGAACACCGAAATTGGAGGTCAGAAGATGGAATCAAGTTTGGTGGAATATTTTGCTGATGAGTTCAATAAGAAATTGGGAAATGGTGTTGATGTAAGGAAGTCCCCGAAGGCTATGGCTAAATTGAAAAAGCAAGTCAAACGCACCAAAGAAATCTTAAGTGCAAACACAGTGGCGCCAATTTCAGTTGAATCATTGTATGATGATATAGATTTCAGGTACAAAGAAAATTAATCACCTCTAAATGTTATGCAATGATGCTAAAGTTATTTCATTTTAGACTAGTTTCAAAGTTGCTCATTTCTTCTGCTGATTCACTTATTTATTGTGAGACCCATTATCACATCTTTGGGTACTATATTTCTTTACATCCTTTTCATTTCATTTTTTTTTTTGAGTGAACTTCCTTTTTATGGTGGATCCATTCTACCATCTCCCAATATAAGGGAGTAAAGAAACTCCCTATGTTGTTGTGGCATAGTTAAAGTTGTCCATCCTTGTCACAAGCACATGCCTTACCAACTTAAACACAGTGTTATGCAATGTTGTGCATTCAATATATTTAATTACAAGCTCCAGTTTTATGTTTCTCTTTAACATAGCAGTGGCTAAAATTTGATGAAATATCATTTATGTAATCTAAAACTTTATTGTATAGTTTTATAACGTGCATATATCCATGGCATATTTGGTTCTCTCATGTTGGATGTGTATGTTGATGCACATCTTTATGCCTCTCTGCATTAGATTTGCTTTAAATTCTTTGTAGTATAAATTTCAGTAAATCATTGTACCATTCCGACTAAAACTTCAGTTTATTCTCTATCTCTGCTCTAGTTGTTGCCACTCTGGGTGCTTTAGCCCTGCTTCAAGACTTTCTACTCTATGTATTATCTTTTATGCTGATGTTTATGGTCATCTCTAAGGTTTTAATGTTTAATTCTTGATTGTTTTATTAGTAATGCAATTATGTATTACTTGCTATTTTATTTTTCGGAAAAGAAACTCTGCCACCAAGGCCTGAACCCTCTAGTTCCACCTTGCTCGTGCTCCCACTTTCCACAAAATTGTTCGATTTTATTCCCCCCCCCCCCCCCCCCCCCCCCCCCGTATTCTTAACGATCACACTTCGGCCTCCACGGACACTCACCTATTTGCTGTTGGAGAGCTTTGCTGGTTGTTCTTTGATAGAATTGTCTAAGCAATGACTAGGTTGCATTAGTTAACCCCTTCTAGGTGCTAAAAAGTGACTTGTAATGAACAAATTAGTAATTCCCTGAATCCTGGATTAATCCTTTCTTTTTTTATTAAATGCAATTTTTTAAGTCTTATTCCTGATTTTTAATGGCTTGACCACATAGGAAACCATGTGATTGTGGGGATTTTAAGGCTTGCTTTATTATGTTAGCATATCCTCCTCAAGTTGTATCTTCGTTGGAATTTTCTAGCTTTTCTACTGGACCGATTCTTGAGGATAAATTTGTGGCAATTTTGTAGAATTAGATCTGACTGTTTTCCCTATATGTTTCTCTCTGCCAGGAGCACAATAACTCGTGAAAAGTTTGAAGAACTTTGTGGAGATTTGTGGGACCTGGCCCTTGTTCCTGTTAAGGAAGTGCTCAAGCACTCTGGCTTAAAACTTGATGATATTTACGCAGTTGAGCTGATTGGTGGAGCAACTCGTGTGCCAAAGATACAGGTCATTCTGTTTTGAATTTCTTTGGACTATAAATTACTAATTCTCATTTTGGCCTACTATGATCTCTGAATATTGCTTGATCTCATTTTCGTTGACACTATCTGTTGCGGTCAGCTTCGGGTGGTAGAAAATGATATGCACATTCAGTTGGAATTCTAACACATTGCAATCAAAACTAAATTTAATCATTGGGAGCATGGTCTATCTAGGAGCTTATTACACTGCTTTCTTTCTTACACAAGAAAATGGTTTAGTTTCTTTACATGTATGTGCATTTCTAAATTATCTGCACAGACCTACACATAGAAAAATTTGTATGCCATGTTTACATGTGTGCATTTTAGCTCCTATCATGTTATGCCACGTGCGAAGTAGACGAATTTGATTTTATACTGCTTGTGATATAATGGACTGTGAGTCCATATTGGCATGTGAGTAACAAGGCTTGTAGTAAATTTCCCTGTATCTGAACGTGTTATTCAAATTTTCTAAATAAGAATGAGTATCTTAAGTACATGAATGATATCAACTGTGTGACTTTTATAGTTCAAATGCTTTTGAATATTTTTTTAGCCCGTTCTATCGTTTTTATAGGTCAGATGCTTCTGACTATTGTTCTAGCCCATAATCACTAAATGCATTATAAGTCTTGGTTTAACATCATTATATATATATATTTTTTTAATTTTGTTTTTACCACTCATCAAATAAGATGTCTCTTTCATGAGAAGGCACTATTTTAGCTTTGGGTTTAATGATCCATGAAGTTTTAAAATTGCTCTTATTTCTTCTCAATCATAAAATAAATATTAGTATTAAAGACCACTACACAAAATCCGCGAAGTTATCATGAGGGTTGAGAGTATTATATTTATATTCAAACACGCCCCCGCAGGTTGACCGCCCTTTTTATGGGCCAAAACTTGTGCTTTTGCGTAGTGGTATTTTTGTATTTAAACCCGCGTTTTAATTGCGCTCCCCGTAGGAATTGAACCTCGGTTGGACCTGCTACTACACCAAAACTTACAAGTTATGCTGAGGGTTGAGGGGATTATTTTTATATTCTAACAATTACTTAGAGAAGTTTTGTGGGTTCTCGTATCAAAACTCTATACAATTTTTATTTCTTTCTTTGCATTAGTGTATATAGGTTCTTTCCTTAATAGTTTGTCACAATGTCAGTAAACAATTTTTGGTCTATCATTGAATATAGAAGATTGGTAGACAGAGAGACTGGCCATACCAAAATGAGGATGCAACAGAGATTTGTAATATCAATTGATGAGGGCTTGCACTAAGTGTTTAATTTCTTCTTATAATGAAGGTAGAGATGGGTTACGGTTTGTTGGTTATGGATATGCCAAGTATTTGATTGTTGTGACACTCATTAGGAGTAATATACTGTATTTGTAATACCATCTTCACGTTCTTGGTAGTTTCTTCTGACTTTCTATTTTGATACCGTCATCTTCTTGTCTTGTCTTGTAGTCTTTTACTATCATTTCATAGCTTAGATCCTTGTAGTCAGTAGATTGGAACCACCATTTATTGTAATTAGTTATTTGTAATACATCTCTATAGACTCAATGTGCAATGGTAAATTGGCAATGTATTTGTATTTAAACAGCTCAAGGATTATATCTTTTATTTTGCCATTAACATTTTGTGAATTTTAGATACAAATCCTATTTCTGGTGAGGCTTTGCTTTGGTACTTGGTTTTGAAGACCTCATGCAATTTATATATTTAACATGGTAGTTGTATGAGTATGGTTGTCTCTGCTGATGTTAGATTTTGAAGACCTCATGCATAAGTTTATAAAGTTACCGTGGTAGCTATATGAGTATGGTCTTTTGTGTTTATATTAGATTTAATGCTCTTGATTGGATACATATAAATGCATCTGAAATTCATATTATAAGGTTGATGGGATTATGTTTCATTAGCTTCAGTGACATACTGACATGGTATTCATTCTCTTGTTACTTCTTGCAGGCTAAATTTCAGGAATTTCTTGGAAGGAAAGACTTAGACAAGCATCTAGATGCAGATGAAGCAATAGTTCTTGGTGCTTCGTTGCATGCTGCTAATTTAAGTGATGGAATTAAGTTAAACCGTAAGCTGGGGATGATTGATGGCTCTACTTATGGCTTTGTGCTTGAATTAGATGGTCCAGATCTTGTGAAAGATGAGAACATGGATATGTTACTTGTACCGCGAATGAAGAAAATGCCCATTAAGGTTAATATCCATCTTGTAGACTCTGCTTTGAGATGCACTATACTTTTTCTCATTTTAAAATAATTTTGTGAGCATCAAGTTTTTTGGATACGTAATTCTGGTATGTACCGTCCAGATGTTCAGGTCTATCAAATATAACAAAGATTTTGAAGTTACCCTCAGTTATGACAGTGCATGTGAATTGCCACCAGGGTTTCCTTCTAATAAGTTTGCACAATTTTCAGTATCTGGTCTGACGGAAGCTAGTGAAAAGTAAGATAAAGTTGCCTGATAATGTTGCTCATTGAACTTTCTAATGTTTGTTGATGATGCTTCTGCCTAGATATATTGTTTTTCTCTGCCAGATATATTCTATGAGGCAATCATGCTTCTTCCTTGTGTTCTGTATAGGTACGCGGCCCGCAATCTGTCTGCCCCCATCAAAGCAAATTTACATTTTTCTCTTAGCAGAAGTGGGATCATTTCTTTTGATCGAGCTGAAGCAGTGGTTGAGATAACTGAGTGGATGGAAGTTCAAAAGAAAAACAAGAGTTTGGAGAGTAATGCTACTAATCCTCTTAACATTTCTACCGAAGCAAGCCCTGAAAACAACTCACAGGACAAGCAGGAAAGCTTAAATATTGAGAATCAGACCAATAACTCCTCCATTTCGAACACTGAGGTCCAGGAGAGTGCGGATGTCAGTACAGAAATGATATTGAAGAAAAGGACCTTTAGGGTTCCACTGAAGGTATAACTTTAATCATCAGATTCATAAGAGTTTTACACTGTGTCACGTACAAGTATCTAATCATTTTTTGTGGTTGATATCAAGGTGAAATTAACTGTGTATGTGATGTGGGCAAATGGTCACCATTGTTTAATCTTCTCTTAATCTGTTATAGATAACTGATAAAACATCAGGCCCTGGGACGATTCTTTCAAAAGATTTATTTTCTGAAGCTAAGACTAGGCTGGAGGCGCTTGACAAAAAGGATGCTGAAAGGCGGAGAACTGCAGAACTCAAAATAACCTAGAGGAATATATATATTCTACAAGAGAAAAGGTTTGTAACATTTATGTTCTTATGATGAAGTGTAGCTTATATCATAACTGCAAACTTAGGCTTTCCTGGACATAAAACAGTTCAAACTTTTCAGCTTGTATTCTTTGTCCGGCAGTCATTTTCAATATTAGTTCAGTTGTCTATTTTCGGTCAGTCTAATATACATCTATTTATTGCGCATGTTATTATCTTGTTGGTTTTAACAACCAAAATATGTTCTATGTCATTCAGAAAGATACATAATTGATGCTCTATTTTATCAAATTTCACCTCCAACTTTTATATTCATTATTTTATGTCTTTGTTTCTACCCCAGTCCATATTCAAAATTTTAACTTTATACAAGGGATTAGATTAAGATAACAGAGGATTAATGTTGCAAATATATTTTGATGTTACTTGTTTTATAAAAAACTAACAAGTTTCCAGTATGACTTATTCACTAGCTATTGAACATGTTTATGGCAGCTTGAAGATAATGAAGAGATTGTGAAAGTTTCAACTGAAAAGGAGCGCCAATCATTTGCAGAGAAACTTAGTGAGGTTAGCTTTGATCATGTACTTTTTGATTGTTTGAGATTTAGTGACAGGATTTCTTGAAAACTGTTTTAGCAAAATAGTTGTTAATTTTATGGAAGAGATTTCAGTTTACTAGTCAGGGCCTATTTTTCATAAAACTCATGTTCAGGTTTAAATTTTCTAGAACAGAAAATTCTCCAAAAGCTCAGTCCTTTTTAGGATTTTAAGAGGGAATATAGTACTGTATATGCAACTGTTAGAACTTCTATGAAATTAACTATTTCGTTTGTATAGGTGCAAGAATGGTTGTATACTGATGGTGAGGATGCCACAGCAAGTGAATTCAAAGAACGCCTAGACTCTCTCAAAGCAATAGGAGACCCAATATTTTTCAGGTTATTCTCCATCTTGCAAGTAATGTTTGAAATGATTTTAAACATAATCTGATTTATCTTGTAATTTTTCCAGATGGAATGAGTTAACTGCTCGTCCGGCTGCCTCTGAACATGCTCGTATGTACCTTGGCGAGCTGCAAAAGGTATCATCTCATTTGAAAATCATTAGCTCTGTGCTATTGTTTATGTATTAATTACAACACCAAGTTTTGGTAGCAGTTTTACTATAGCTCTAATGGTTGTCACATTAGAAATAATATGGGGGAAAATCATGAGCGATTGACACGACTTTGTGCTCAGAAATCCCTGAAAAGACTGTGAAGTGTAGCAGGATGCCTGCTTTTTTTTTTTTTTTTTTTTGTGGTGTGGGTGGGGGGGGGGGGGTGGTGGGGGGCTGTATTGACATGAATAATGTGTGCTTTTGAATCAGAAGTGCTAAATCTTGAAAGTTTGTTGATTGAACGAAAATCCTAATATTTGATACTGGCGTGCTAAATTCAGATTCATTTTATTGATGAAATTATTTGGCCTTAACTTGTCAAGAGAAGACTTTCATATAATTAGTATCAAAATATTTATTTATTTGTTAATTTGTAGTTTACTGAAGATTCCTTTTGCAACTGAGTTGCTTCTCAATGCTCACTTAAAAACAAAGTGTGATCTTTAGTTGGCCTATTTTAGAGGAATGAGATCAAACTTGATCCTTTAAACAATAACAAACATGCTCCCATTTATATAGGTTTAGATATAGAGGACTAGAATACTTCATATAAATGGATATGTTTGTTAGTCAAACATGGCATGGACTGCCAGGGTTCTTGTTTCGCAGTAATTGGAGGGTTCGAGCCAGTGACTCCATGGGCTTAGTTGAATATGAGCTTGGTTTTGGTGTCAACACATCTTGTTCACTAAGTAACTGAAAATACCGTGTAATTTTCTATTTTCCTTTGCATCATTGTGCTTTGTCTGGCTTCTTGCTGCACCTTGGTATGGATTATGGAGGGATACTAAGTTTACACTAGATATAAACACCACCCCAAAGTGAAAATCATAATTTGTGTGTTAAGAATGTAAGATGCTCAGCATGTCATATTATTTTTTGAAAAACACCTAGAGGGGGGGGGGGGTGAATAGGTGCAAGTGCTAATCTAGTGAACTAAGTGCTCTAAATGCGGAAGCTTAAAAATATTCTTGCAACACACTTAATACAACACACAAGTGGAGCCGAATTCCCCGTGAAGGGCTCTGGACTAACTCCTCTTGATTCCCCTTGAATGGTTGAGGTGCTATGTGAAGCTCTGTGGTTAAGTACAAGTGAGACACACACAAACAACCAAGCATATAAGATGATATATCAATATGAATATATGCAAGGCACAAATGCAAGCAATAAGATATGAATGAATGAATGATGCTTTGCACAAAATAAAGAGATAGTTGAGAGATATTGGATCAAACGCAAACAACAAGATATGTTTCGAGGTTCGAGCCCCTAGCTCTACATCCCCGCCTACACCACCGTGTAGGATTTCCAATCCACTATCTCCCACCGAGGGAACCTCTACCGAAGAGGATTTGTTACAACTCTAGGAGTACCAAACTCCTCTCTCAAACAACCACCTCACAACCGAGGGGTAGGCCCGTAGCCACTACAACAACCAATCCCCTCACACTTGAGGGATACAAATCAACAACCAACTCCACCTCACCAAGAGGGAGCAAACACCAATCTCCACCTCAACAAAGAGGGAGCAAACCAAACCTCAACCTCTACCTAAGAGGGAGCACCCAACAAAGAATAGGGTTTACAACTTGGAGGCTCAACAACCTCAAACAATCTCTCTTTCTTTTCTTTCCCACAAACAAATGATCCTAATAGAATAGGATAGGTGATAGCTCAAGTGTGGAAAAACTAGGTGATTTTGGAAACAAGCAACAAAGAAAAACTACTTGGGAAATCTCTTGTAAATGATAGAAAATGAAAATCAATACAATCTCCCAAAACCCTAGTTTTCTTTGATTTTCCAAAAACCCAAAACAATAAAGATGAGAAGATTAAAGCCCAAAATTCTTTTGAAAACTTGTTTTAAAATTCTGAAAAACTGGGAATTTTTCTCTTGTAAAACCTTGGCCAAAATCTCAAAGAATTGGGGTTTTTATAGGCCCATCAGAAAACTAGCCGTTAGGCTGAGCTGGCAGCCTGACAGGCTACCGGTCGACCGTCCGGGTCGACCGCCAACGGTCAGAAATGTGACCGTTGGGCAACCACGGTCGACCCGCCCGGTCGACCCAAACAACAGAGAGCTCTGCTCTCAGACCCGGTCGACCCGTACGGTCGACCGGATTTGTGCCTGCCAGACGTGCACAAGTCTGTGCACGTCGGTCGACCCTATGGGTCGACCGGCCCTTGGTGCGGTCGACCCATACGGTCGACCGACCTGGCCTGTCAGCACAAACCTGGGTCAGAAACTGGGTTAAACATATTTTATAAAACTCTTTTATCTTTCTAAAAATCCCATAAAACTTGTTTTAACATTTGTATTGAAACACAAACTTGTGATAACAATTTCAAGACATATATCAATCATATTAATTCATTTTTGAGTTTTGCAAATTTTATCAAAACCAACACTTGTATTTTTATCAAACTTGATTTTTCAATACATGAATAGGATAGTCAAAATAAGTTTTGTCTAGTAAGTTTAAAGCATGTATGTATATCTAGAACATATCTAATATACATAAAAATAAAGTAAACTTGTTTTGATCTACTATTCATGAAAACCAAAAAACCAACATAAAACGTGTGTGTTTGTGCACTTGAGCATATCAACTATACTAAGCTTTACAAATGGATCTAAACACACTATCTAAACTAGGATACCTAAGTCTTCTTGACGATCTTCCATCTTCAAGTTGACTTGCTCCAAAACTCCATCCATGGGCTAGGCAATGTGTGATCTTAAGTTTTGGCTCTGGAATCACCATGAAAAGCTTCTAAACTCCTTTGTTGAAACTAATCACCAACTAATATCTTGCTAATGATCTGAAACTTAAAATCACAAGAATATTAGTAAACATAACTACATGAGTTAATCATCATCAAACTAGAGTGGAAGGCCTTTGGGCCAACAATCTCCCCCTTTTTGATGATGACAAAACTCATGGAGTTATATATGCATGGATTAAAGTTAAACTTCAAAGAAGCTCCCCCTTAACTCATGCATAAACAAATAAACATAAATATGCATGAATGACAATGCATAACAAGATGCTCTAGATTCCAAATGAAATATTCAAAACAAACTGTTGTTCTAGAGATCAATTAACATTAAACTATATTAAACTTAATATATGCAAAAACAAATATGCATATATCAAACTCATAAACTCAAAATCTTTCTCCCCCTTTTTGTCAATCATCAACAAAGGGGTACACAATCAAAACAATAAATAAAATGAGGGGTAAAATCTTTCTCCCCCTTTTTGGTCAATCAAAACGATAAAAACAATGTTCTCCCCCTTTTTGTCTAAAACAAAAACAAAATCATAAGGGTGACAATCATTAGGATATCAATTGAAAAAATGTCAATGAAGCATCTTGATACCAATTGAAAGTAAACAAAGATCAATAAATGTTATATGCTATATACATTCATGAAGAGGAAGACGCTAAGTTAGCTTCCCTACACATATGCATTACATGAAAGAGGGATGTTAAGCCCTAATTCACATAACACACATTATGTAATGCATAAGAGATGTGAAGCTCCCCCTACACACGTGTACCACATAAAGAAGATGTTAAGCTCTTCAATACAAATACACTCATCATGAATCTATATGTAGAAAAGATGTTAAGCTCTCCTTGCATATAGTCAATACAAATCAAACTTTTGTAATTTTCTTTAAACAAATTTTTAGATACCAATTTAAAACACAAGACATCTTGATATCAAAAGATAGTATTTTTCTTTTTAAACCATATAAACAATTTAATGACTATTTTCTATCATAAAGTAAGGGAGTGGAAATACAAGTACCAATTGAAATATGAAAAACGAATTTTCTCCCCCTTTATGAATACCAACAAAAACTATGCGTAGGCTTGAAATAAGATACCATTGAAAACTAAATCAATTGAAATAATAGTTGAAGCTCAAGCTCTAGCATAAACAAGATTTGTGAAAATTTATATCTTGAGCACAAATAAAACGTATATGTGTATGAAATAAAATGAGTATCAAACACTAATAGATGATACCAATTGAAAATATACATACACAATAATCATATGTATACAAAAAGATCAAAATGATACCAATTGAAAGAGTTCAATGATACCAATTGACATAACAATAAGTTCAAGTGTATACATCATATTACTAATCCTCCCATCTCATGCACAAGTTTAAATGATTTTCAATATAAATATACAAGCATGAACTCCCATCCAACCTCCCGTAAAGGGTAGGGGTTTTCAAAATAGATTTGAAAAATAAGCTTTGTTTGAAAAAACTCTACCAAAATGAAGAATACCGTAACTAGTTAAATGGAAAATCTTTTAAACTAGTACGAAATCTTTCAAGTAAGGAATAAACTAAAAATAATTTTCATAAAACACATGTAATCACATAGCACTTAAACACTCAATATTCAATAAAGTCCATACAAGCTCATGAAAACATACTCATGAGAAATATTTTAAAAATGGTGAGTGTACAAGTAATGTGTGACATGGCATTATGAAATTTCCAATTAAGCTCAAAATTCCTTGAAACAAGAAAACTGAAAAATCATCAAAACTTATTTATCTTCAGGCATATGTATGTCTTATACAAACTAAAGTATACATACATATTCAAAACACAACGAGTGCACAAAGATATATGCATGAAGGCACGTGGCTCAAAGGATTATATGTATAACAATAATTTGGATAAATAGACATATACATGAAGTTAAACAATTAAACACAAAATCAAGAAAACTAAATCTTCATCAAAACAAATTTCATTTCATGGTATATGTATGAATTGTCAACACAATAAGTATACATACATATCCCTAAACACAATTGAGTCCATATATAGATTTGCATGGAAGGCAAATGACTCAAGGGGTATACATGTATATCTTAGAGTTTGGCAATAATACACATATACATGAAGTGAAAACTCACAATTATAAAACAAATCCAAAATAGGAATACAAGTTTAAAATGTATGAATCATCAAAACTAGACTATACTAGCACATCTAATGGGTTCAAATAAGCATTCAAGCCCAGACATATATAGATTTATTTGTGGCCCATTATATGCACAAGTATAGTCCTAGTCTTAGTGAAAACTAACATCTAAACATGTAATCAACACATGAAGCATAAAACCAAGATAAAAATCAACATGGTAAACAAAAACATGATTATTATGAATATCCACATGTTAATAGATTTATGATGTACATGATGGCTAATCAAATGTGAGAACACAAAGTAATAATCCATATTAAACATGGGTGTCTCAAATACTATACATGTATATCAAGAATCTAATTAACATGGCATTTTCATACTAATCACTAAACAATGAACATGCTATAAACAATGAATATTAAAAGCATGAAAACAATAATAGGAGTTAGAGATTCGATACCAAAACCATGAGGGCACCGCTCTAGTTCTCCAAACCATGGTGGTCATCTCCACCAAATCTTCCCTTGAAAGTGATGCATCCATATGATTTCCTTTAAGTTTGGAACGCATCCACTCCAAGGTACCATCACTCTCACGTCATGTGAGAGCCCACACCTACATTAACAAAGGAGGGGTGGTCTTTGGTACCCATACTCTTTTGGGTCCATGGGGGTTAGTACCTTCTCTAACCCAAACAAACTTATTTGCTAAATTTGAAGTATGTAATCTATCAAAGCAAAATTTAGCAAAGGTGGCCCTTACGTCCACAATGTGTACAAGTGTACACATGAGCATACATCGTGTTAGGGTGTCCGTGAGAAGCATGTGTATGCCGTGGAGGGTGTGCATGAAAATAGAACTTGTTTCTTTCGAAACAAAGATTCCAAACGTGTATGGCCCACAACACATGGCTCAAAGTGGAGCCCAAACAATCTACACTCTTCTTAAGCATGGATATATCATTGTTAATCAATGAAGAAGTGGAGCATGCAAGGGGTGATCTAGGTGAAACTACCCTAGCATGGCCAACATGTGCATCAATTTTATTTTGTAAAACAATATTTTTATCTAAACAAACATTCAACTCATTTGAAATAGAAATAATTTTATTTTTCAAAGCAACATTCTCTTTTAAAACAAAATCAATTTTTGAAGACAAGTTTTCATTTTCTCAAAATTGTTCACACAATTATTTTTAGATTTTAAAACTTCATTTTCTTTTAGTGCAAGATTAAGTTGAGATCTCAATGAATCCCTTTCATTATAGATCTCCACTTTCTCTTGCAAAACACAATCAAGTTTAGAAGACAATTTCTCTTTTTCTTTATTTAAAACACAAGTCTTCTTTTTCAAAAGGTTGTATTTTTCTATTTAGTTTTTTCACACACAATAGAAAGTTCTTCATTTAAAGCATGGGGATCTACAATATCATCACATGAAGAACTAGCATCATCACTATCTAGTTGAAGTTCCGATTGTACCTCAAGGGAGTCATTCCCTTGGATCATGAAGCATTGTGAGTCGGATTCTCCACTAGACTCCTCCGGTTAGATAGGCAATTGAAGCTCGGAGGGGTGGTGGTTGTCAACATATTCCACACTGCAATGCGGATCAAAGTTAGAAGCAGCATAAGATATTCTTTAGGAAGTGTGCTTCTAATGGCCTCAAGGGCTTGTGCATTGGCCCCTATATGATTGCGATCCTCCAAGATAGCATTTCTTGGTGGCCGCAAGAAAGACATGCAAACCTAGGGTCTTTAGGTACATGGACATCCTATACTTCCAAAACAATGTTGGAAGGGTCAAAGCTAGGTGGGGTCATGAAGTCCATGGTAACTATATGAGTGTGCAAACAAATCAAATGCAAATAATAGACTAGCAACCAAATGGATCTCACTCCTAGGATGTTAAGCCTAATATTAGGAGCACTAGCTCTGATACCAATTGAAAAACACCTAGAGGGGGGGTGAATAGGTGCAAGTGCTAATCTAGTGAACTAAGTGCTCTAAATGCGGAAGCTTAAAAAATATTCTTGCAACACACTTAATACAACACACAAGTGTAGCCGAATTCCCCGTGAAGGGCTCTGGACTAACTCCTCTTGATTCCCCTTGAATGGGTTGAGGTGCTATGTGAAGCTCTTGTGGTTAAGTACAAGTGAGGCACACACAAAACAACCAAGCATATAAGATGATATATCAATATGAATATATGCAAGGCACAAATGCAAGCAATAAGATAAATGAATGAATGATGCTTTGCACAAAATAAAGAGAGAGTTGAGAGATATTGGATCAAACGCAAACAACAAGATATGTTTCGAGGTTCGAGCCCTAGCTCTACATCCTCGTCTACACCACGTGTAGGATTTTCCAATCCACTATCTCCCCCGAGGGAACCTCTACCGAAGAGGATTTGTTTACAACTCTAGGAGTACCAAACTCCTCTCTCAAACAACCACCTCACAACCGAGGGGTAGGCCCGTAGCCACTACAACAACCAATCCACCTCACACTTGAGGGATACAAATCACAACCACTCCACCTCACCAAGAGGGAGCAAACACCAATCTCCACCTCTACCAAAGAGGGAGCAAACCAACCTCAAACCTCTACCTAAGGGGAGCACCCAACAAAGAATAGGGTTTACAACTTGGAGGCTCAACAACCTCAAACAATCTCTCTTTCTTTTCTTTTTCCACAAACAAATGATCCTAATAGAATAGGATAGGTGATAGCTCAAGTGTGGAAAACTAGGTGTTTTTGGAAACAAGCAACAAAGAAACTACTTGGGAAATCTCTTGTAAATGATAGAAAATGAAAATCAATACAATCTCCCAAAACCCTAGTTTCTTTGATTTCCAAAACCCAAAACAATAAAGATGAGAAGATTAAAGCCCAAAACTCTTTTGAAAACTTGTTTTAAACTCTGAAAAACTGAGAATTTTTCTCTTGTAAAAACCTTGGCCAAAATCCCAAAGAATTGGGGTTTTTATAGGCCCATCAGAAAACTAGCGGTTAGGCTGAGCTGGCAGCCTGACAGGCTACCGGTCGACCGCCAACGGTCAGAAATGTGACCGTTGGGCACCCACGGTCGCCCGCCTGGTCGACCCAAACAAACAGAGAGCTCTGCTCTCAGACCGGTCGACCCGTACGGTCGACCGGATTTGTGCCTGCCAGACGTGCACAAGTCTGTGCACGTCGTCGACCCTATGGTTCGACCGGCCCTTGGTGCGGTCGACCCATACGGTCGACCGACCTGGCCTGTCAGCACAAACCTGGGTCAGAACTGGGTTAAAACATATTTTATAAAACTCTTTTATCTTTTCTAAAATCCCATAAAACTTGTTTTAATTTTGTATTGAGAACACAAACGTGTGATAACAATTTCAAGACATATATCATCATATCAATTCATTTTTTGAGTTTTGCAAATTTTTTCAAAACCAACACTTGTATTTTTATCAACTTGATTTTCAATACATGAATAGGATAGTCAAAATAAGTTTGTCTAGCAAGTTTAAAAGCATGTATGTATATCTAGACATATCTAATATACATAAAAATAAAGTAACTTGTTTTGATCTACTATTCATGAAAACAAAAACCAAACATAAAACGTGTGTGTTTGTGCACTTAGCATATCAACTATACTAGCTTTACAATGGATCTAAACACACTATCTAAACTAGGATACCTAAGTCTTCTTGACGATCTTCCATCTTCAAGTTGACTTGCTCCAAAACTCCATCCATGGGCTAGGCAATGTGTGATCTTGAAGCTTTGGCCCTGGAATCACCATGAAAAGCTTCTAAACTCCTTTGTTGAAGCTAACACCAACTAATATCTTGCTAATGATCTGAAACTTAAATCACAGAATTTAGTAAACATGACTACATGAGTTAATCATCATCAAAACTAGGGTGGAAGCCTTTGGGCCAACAATTTTCCTTTATATTGTTTATTACTGTATAGAATTGATACTCTAGAGATTGGAAAATTGAATATCATTGCTTCTTTCTTCTATCAATAATACATGTGGCATGAAAACTACGGATATGCACATATGGTAATTAGCTTTTTGTCTTCTCTCTTTCATTTTTTGTGCTCAACATTTTCATCTTGCAATTATCAGAAACCTACCCTTCCAAAAGAAAGTAGGAGGGCTATACCTGGAAAGTTATTTTTTCTCTAGCATAGTTAGCTTATTACAACTATATGGAACTCTATAATTGACTCGCAATATTCTTATTTCAAACTAGTTTTATTATGTTTGATGACTCATTAGTGGGTTACTCTCATTCACATAGCTGTCATCCTCGTAGACAAATTTTCGTTCTGCAATTTTACTATTGTGTTAGCTTTTGCTTTCTGGAACCCTTGCAGACTGTAAGTAACTGGGAGACGACAAGCCCTGCTTCCCAAAGCTAGGATAGAGGAGGTATGCTCTTTTTATCTTTGTCGGTTATGCTGA
>JAVJIF010018183.1:0-45401 GCA_038442645.1 Agave tequilana
CTCATTGTGATTCCGCTTTTATAGCGTGAAACACATTGACCTCTCCAAGGAACAAGTGCAAACACATTTTGGAGAGAGAACAAGAGGGATGAGTCTGACCAAGCTTCCTTCATGGTCCAAGGAATGACTCCTTGAGGTAATTTCAGATACTCAACTGGACGATAATGCTAGTTCTTCATATGATGATAATATTATGGATACACATCCTTTAAATTTAAAACTTTTCATGTTTTGTGAAAACTTGCTTTCAAAGTATAAAGCTTTGAAAAGTAAGAGTTTTGATTTAAAAGAAGAATATAATTATTTATCTAAACTCGATTTAGTTTTACAAGAAGGTTGAGATTTAAGTGAAAGGGATTCCTTAAAACCCACTTGATCTTGCTTTAATAGAAAATGAAATTTTAAAGAATAAAAATAATTTGATGTCGATGTTGTTTTGAAGAAAAATGAGGTTTTGTCTTCAAACCTTGAATTTGTTTTAAAAGAAAATGATTCTTTGCAAAACAAAATTACCTTGATTTCTAAAGAATTGGAATGTATTTCTTTAAAAAAATATTTTTGAAAAATAATTTTGCTTCTTATTCTTGTCATGCTCCTATTGATTCATCTACTTATGATAAGAATCTTATTTCTATTGCATGCTCCACATCTTTTTCAAGTATTGATAATGATATTTGTATGTTGAAAAAGAGTGTAGATTGTTTGGGCTCCACTTTGACCATTGTGCTATAAATCACAAGAATGTGAATCAATGTTTCGAAAGAAACATACTCCACGTATGTATGCACACCCTCTACGACATACACATGCTCATCATGCTCGCTCGCACACATGATTTATGCATGCTAATGTGTACACTTGTATACATTATTGTCGCACGGCCACCTTACAAAATTTTGCTATGATAGAATAAATATTTTAAATTTTGTAAATAAGTATGTTTGGGTTAGGAAAAGTGTTAACCCCCATGGACCCAAGAAAGTGTGGGTACCAATTCATCCCTATTTCATTTGATGTAAGTATGGGCTCTCACATGATGTGAGAGTATCAGTGTCTTGATAGTTGATGCGTTTCGAGCTTAAGATCATATTTATGGACGCATCACTTTCAAGGGATGTTTGGTGGAAGACCACCATGGTTTGAAGACCTAAATATTAGATCATATGGTTGGTAACTATCTCTAACTCCTTATTTTTTACATGCTTTCACTGATGATTTTTAGCATGTCATGGTTTTCGTGTTCATTATGCTAATGCAATGTTTATTAAACTTGTGATATACATGTATAGTTTTGAGATACACCCATGTTCATCTGAATTCATATTTTTTTGTTTCTTACTATAATTTAGCTATTGTGCATTTTCTAATTTTAAAGCACTTGCATTTAGCCTAATGATCACATTGTTTATGATTTTGTTTTTATGTTTTGATTACTTGTTTAGATATAGTTTTCGTTAAAACTTGTATTTATACTTATACAAGTAGTGAGCTACACTTGATTATTCTGTTTGAGTGCTTCATTGCTCATGTGTATTCATTACATGTATTAGTATAACTTAGTTTTGATTCTCGTATTTACACTTGTAGTCCCCATTTTATACATATTTTTGTGTTTTGCTTCATGTATATGTTAATTTTGTCTAAAACTATAGATATACATGTCTATCTTAAGTCACTTGCTTTGCTTGCTATGTATTCAGTTATGACTCTTTTCATATTTGGATATGTATGTATACTTTAGTTTCTAAAAACATACATATACCTTGAAGCTTATTTGATTTTGATGAAAATTAAACTTATGATGATTTCATGTTTTTGAGTAAAGAATTTAATTGAGCTTCATTATCTTATCTCCATGCATATGTTGATTACATGATTTTTGTACACTCTATATCCTTTGTTTACTCATGGTTGTAGTTTCATGAGAATATATTGCTTCATGGCTCGTTGAGTGTTAATTATTGTGTTATCATGAGATATATCATGTTTTTATTCCTTACTTGAAAGATTTAGTGCTAGTTTTTCAAAAAAAAATTAAACTAGTCTTTTTTCTTCAATGGTAGAGTTTTTAATCTATGATAAACTATCTTCAAATCTTATTTTCGAAATTTCTACCCTCTAACGACGGTTGGATGGACGACCATGCCTTATATGCTCTTATTGAATATCTTTCAAATGTGTGCATGAAAGGGAGGTAGTTATGAGTTATACACATACATGTCATGAAGTTGATTTTTGTATACTCATACTTATTTTCTATATATGTATGCATCATATTTCAACTGATATTATATTGCTCTGATCATACATACATATATGATTTTGATTGTGCTTGTCTTATAATGTTCATACATTTTTAGCACAAATTAATTTCATGTGAAACTTGGTTTAGTTCTTAATAATAATTGATAACTTTACAAGCTTATGCATTATTTTTTATTAGTATTTTATAAAGGGGAGAAATATTCTTCTTTTATCTTTTAATTGGTAGTGGATTTCAATTGGTATCTTACTCCCACTCTTTATGAAGAAAAATATTTGGTTTTGAAGAATGCTAACATTTTCAATATTGGTATCAATAATTTTCAATTGATATTATTCTAAGATTAGTATCTTTATTTCAAAATAATTTTAGTGTTTACCTAAAAATTGATTTTTACTTTCAGTTGATATCATCTCTTTCTATTGGTGTCAATTTAAAAAGATTTTTTTCTTTCATTTGATTTTTGTAATTGATAGTTTTTATTGGTATCAAAATTTTGTTTTAAAATATGTTTATTAGTATTATTTTTTTCTTCACCCCTTTGTTGACGAGTGATAAAAAGGGGGAGAAAGATTTTGGTTTATATATGTATGTTTCTTATTGTTTATGCATATATGCATATGTTTTTATGATTTCTATTGCATTTTTTATTATTATTTATTGATTTTGAGCTTACATTGAATATCTATTTGTTTTATTGATACGCATGAGTTAAGGGGGAGCTTCTATGAAGCCTATCCTTAATCAATGCATATATAACCTCATAAGCTTTATCATATCAAAGGAGAGAGATTGTTGGCCAAAGGCCCTTCACCTTAGTTTTAATGATGACTAATTTATGAAGTTAAGTTACTAATGATCTTGTGTTTAATAAGTTTCAGATATTGAACAAGATCTTAATAGGTATTTAACTTCAACAAAAATTCATAATCAAGTTTTGGAGCTAACACATATTGATTCAAGAGCTTGCACGTCAAGATCGCATCTAGTACTCGAATGGAGTCAAGCTCTATAGATCATTTTTGAATCGAGTCATTTTGGAGATGAAGTCGACGAGAAGACTTCAGTTAGGTTTATTTAGTTTTGCTTAGATCTTGTATAAGAATAGTTTAGTTTTGATATGCTCAAGTATACACACACACAAAATTCAATAGTTTTTTTATTTCGGTTTAATCGTTTTGATTTTTCAAAATATATCTTTCCATTTTCATGAATAGATAGAATCAAAAGAAGTTTACATGGTTTATATATATATTAGATTTTATCCATATACTAATATGTTCATATTGTTTAGAAAAACTTATTTTAATGATTCTAGTTCATGATTTTTCAAGTTTTATTTTATCAAAACTTATTTTTGGATTTAATGTCAAAACATAGATATATCATTTATATATGTATTGGATTCTACTCATACACACTATGCTTCAAATGTGTTTCAAATATCGTTTTTATATTATACAATTTTTTAGAAAATAGATTTTTCATTTCAAAGTTTAGTGTTTGAAAATACCGGTTTTAATTTCCATGCCTCAAAAATAGTTCGAATAGTTTGTAGTATGTGTTAATTTTTAATCACACATATATGTTCTTCAATATTTACATGAACCTATTTTTGTAGAAGTTATAAAGATTTATTAAAATTTTTAGATATTTAACCAGTTAGATTTCAAACCCTAAAAATCTGGTTTTTGGGCTTTTGGCGGGCGACCGACCGGTCGACCAGACCAGAGCTCAGTCGACCGGATATTCGACCGATGTACACTGAACGTACACATTGCCTTGGCCTTGGCCGTCGACCGTGCAATCGACCGATCCAGAGAGATTGCTCTCTGGATCTGGCCCGGTCGACTGGACGGTCGACCGACCAGAGAGGCCTGCTCTCTGGTTCTGGCCTCGGTCGACCGAGCGATCGACCAACAAGCGTTTGCCTGTCATCGATCGACAGAAGGCTCAAACGGTCGAAACCGATCGTTGGACGGTCGATCGGGCTGTCGACCGACAGCCCATTCTGGGCAGATTTTGACCCCAACAGTATTTTTTCCAAGCCCTATATAATGGGGTTTTGTGGGCTATTTTCATGAAAATTTCAAGAGCCAAATTTCTCTACTTCTCTAGCATTTTCAGCAAAGTTTTCAAAAGTTTTTTGTGTTAAAATTCTCTATTTTTATTTGTTTTCAAAGTTTGTAGATAATTAAAGAAAAACTAGATTTGAAAATTTTGTTTTGTTATTCATTTTACATATTTATCAAGAAGTTTTTTCAAGTATTTCCTTTGAAGTTTCCTTTCCAAACACTTTGATTTCTCATAAACTTGAGCTATTCAATTCAAATCTATCTTTAGGATTTTTGTTTTTGTGAGAAAAATTGTTTATGATCCTTTGAGATTATCAAGAGTGTCTGTGATCATTGGATCACTAAGTTGTATTTCTTTTCTTTATTTTGTGTTAGGCTTTGTGCCTTCCTCTTGTGTAGAGGAGTGAGAGTGGAGTTGTGTACTCCTGATTTGTATTTGTAATTCCTCAGTGGAGGTCCCTTTGTGGAAGGTCCTGTGTGAACATAGTGAAAATTCTTCTGTGTGAAGACGGGGACGTAGAGCAGTGGCTCGAACCTCGAAACATATCACTATATTTGTGTTTGATCTATTTCTCTCTCTCTTTATATCTTGCATTTCTATACATTATTCATATTCATATACATGCTTGATATAGTTTGTGTGCCTATACTTGTGTTGAATCAAGAGAGCTTTTAAAGCACCTCAACTCTTAATTTAGAGAAATCTCGAGGAGTAGTTCCAGGGCCCTTCGGGTAATTCGGACTCACTCTTAGTTACATATGGTGTGTTACCAATTAGTTTTTTCAATTTCACATTATTTGTCTTATATAAGCACTACACCTATTCACCCCCTCTAGGTGTACTTTCAGGTCCGTGCATGCCCGGGACCATAGTCTAGGATGTTCCGTCGCTGGTGTACGAAACCGACGGCAAGGCGTACATAAAGCGGGACTTATTTATATGTCCATTCAGAAAGTAACAGGCAAGAGGGTGCCAGCACACCACTTAGAACACCAGGACGCTCTCATGTGAACCGAAAGTTTGGATTGTACAACATACCTTATATCACTGTAAACATGAACACATATTGATATCCATCCGTTTTCTGACCCGATGAAAGTTGTCATTTGTATAGATTTTATACAATTATAATTTATAGGAGGAGCAAGAGCATGTCAGGTACAGGAGTACGAGAATACATGAATAACATGGTATAACATGATATCAGTTATTTCATTCACGTAATATAATAATCATCGTCAAGTAATAGCATGGCAGGTGTCAGGTGTCAAGTGATAACATGTCAAGTGTTATACTATCGATTAACAAAATTCGGGAAAATGATACAGGTACATGAAATCGATACGAAACCCGAAAATAATACAGTTCTTTGGAAAAAACACATTAAGTAAAGATTTCAAGCTCTTCACAACTATTAATATTAATAAATTTAATTAAATTATTAATCATTCAGGCGGGGCTCGGAAAAGCTGGGGCATAGCTAACTCAGCACACGGCGGAGCTAGATTCCCAGCGAAGCCAGCGTGCAGTGCTAAACGCTAACTCACTCCCGTAGAGCTAACACACACGATGAAGTCACGCACGCGGTCACGATGGAAATGATGTATGAACACACAACTGACGCTCTAAACGCACGCGGCGAATCTACACTCGGGCGAGTTTTGCGGTAAAACGCTGAGCGGTAAGAGCGCCTTCGGTGGAGCCGTAAAAAAAACCTAGAGGGTTAAGTTCAAGACTATAATATAAAACCGTAGCGTTAAGCCCAGAGGCTGAACACGAAAGCTAATGACCGCGAAGGGTAAAAATTCCTAATAAATTCAAACATAAAACAGTGCAACAAATACAGAAAATTGCATGTGCTATTACAAGCATCAGCCCACAGAATACAATACATATCATCGATATACATACATCTTACCGGTACAATACAAAATCACAATAACGATAATTACATAAATCTCCAAATATAATATCACCCGTCGAAGCAGAAAAATCTACAAACAAGGCGAGAACACTCGCCTAAATACGGACCATGTCGCGTGATCATAGAACTCCAGAATGCCACACACGTGCACGTGCACCAAGTGAGAGAGAGAAATAGCAGGAGAGAGAAAGGGGAACATGCCACGGCCTAGCCTATTCACGGCCAAGCCGTGAGCCTGGGCGGGGTCAGGCGGCGCTGGCCGCGTGGCCAGGCAGAGGGGAGGCAGTGCGCGACTGGCCGGAGTAGGTGGTGGCTGGCCATCAAGGAGAGAGAGGAGTAATTGTTGGTGGAGGAGTTGAATTTGAAGATGGGGCTGGTGCTTTAGGATGAAATTGAAGTTGATGGGTTAAAACTGGAGAGGATTTGGTGATGAGGAGGTGGAGAAGATGAAGAACATGGTCATGGCGGTGGATTTGTGAAATTGGAGGAAGGTAAAGTAGTTTGGTGGTGAAATTGAGAGAGGGAAGGAAGTGGTGGTGGTTTAATTGAAGGTGGAGAAGAGATTGAGAAAGATGGGGGTTGTGGAGTGGACGTCGTTGTAGTGGCTCACCGGCGAGGGGTATCACCGGCCTGGAAAGGTTGGCTAGGGGTTGGTATAGGCGTCGCTGGCAATTCTGCAGAGAAGTGAGAGGGAGATTAGGAGAGAGAATTTTGAGAAAGATGAAAGAAATTGAGAGAGAGAGATAGATAGATAGAGAGAAAGAAAATTGAGAGTAAATATAAAAGGTAGGGGAGCTTCGCGTTTGGGCTATTGAGCGAGCCTTGCGTTGAGGCTGTGAGGCAGGGGGTTCGCGTCATCCAAGCAAGGGGGAGCCTCGCGATTGGATGAAGGAGAGAGAGTGAGTGGGTGTAGATATTTTGGAGATATTTTTTATGTGGTAGAGAAAAAAGAAGATAAAAGAAGAAAAGAAAACAAAAGAAGAAGGAAATGAGAGGAAAAAGAAAAGAAAAAGAAAAGAAAGGAAAATGTCAGATCAAACTCCCAGATCCGGGAAAACCCAATTATTATTTTAATCGTTAAATTTTGACTACTTCAGAAAGATTCCCAAAATTTTTTAAAAATAATAAATATAATACTGAAGTACATGATGAAATTAGATTCAAGAAATTCAGTCTGATTTTCAAATTAAAAATTCTAAAATCAACCAGTGATACCGGTCGACACCAAATCTAGTCGAATTTTGATAAATTCAGAAAAATCTCCAAAAATGCATTAAAATAGAAAATATGATTTTGAGAAACAATGAGAAAGTAGTTTCTAGAAATTCATCCCGTTTGTAAATTAAAAATCCGAGAATCGACTGGCGGCGCTGGTCAATACTGATATTGAAAATTTTACAAAATAATTCATAAAAATTCAAAAAATCATGAAAAACTTAAAATATTAGAAAACAGTGTTTAAAACTGAAACTGATTAAATCTAACTAGTAGAAGGTCAAACCAAGTAGTACCCTGGGATCAGGTCCCCCATTCAGACTAGGGTTGACTATAAGTCTAAAAATCCTGATCCGATACAAAATAATAATATAAATACAAGGAGAAAATAAAAAATACAATCAAAAAATAGAACACATATCTAAGTATGTATTCCGGAGACAAGGTTTGCATTGCGCATCAAAGAGAATGGGCCAAAAAGCCTAACCATACCAAGTCAGCTTAATGAAAATCTCATTTAGCGACTGGAGATCCCAAAGACTAAATTCAAGAGGAAAACTAGTTATGATTGACTTTGCGAGTAAGAACTTAGGAGCTTGACTTCTACACATTCTTATGGTGCACCCAAGTGCTTTCTACAATTGAATTTATGATAAGCTTAACGCTTTTAATGATGCTTATAATTTGTTATCAAAATAAATGGGGTAGAGTAGACTACTCTTAATGGGATGATCACTTATGTGAGTGTAGAGTCGAGATTGGCTCTTTGGGAGGCTCTATGAAGGCTGTGATTCTCTAAATACACTCTCTGAAACAAAAAAAATATCCAAGACAGAAATGGACACAACTGAGAAGCAAAGCTGATTTTGAAAAGTTAATGCATGAGACTTATTGACTTGGCTTACACAAACACCGAAAATTTAAGACCCAGTTTACTGATTGGCCAGTAAGTCCGACAAGACTTTCACTACGAAAAGTTTAAGACCAAGTTCATCTTTCCTGATGCAGTTTCTTTTCCAAAGTATCTTTCATTATAGAGTCAGTTTCATAGTGTGTATATTTTCTTAAATCTCCATTCATTGTGAGGGATTGTTGAAATTTGAATTAACCAAGTGAATGGTGAGAAACTTGAGCTAAATTTTAGGCATGACCTATTGCTCAGAATGCGCAGGAGATGGTTGGAATGTGTTCTACTTCTATTAGGGATGAACGTGGTATTGGTATATTCACATGTTCAATTTCATTTCAGAATAAATGAGATATTCAAATCAGAAGTTAGAGTAATAAAATAGCTAAATGGGACCAAAAAGGGTGCAAACTCTTTAATCCCACATTGGAGTGACATGAAAAGTTGAGTGGCTTAAATATGAAAAGTTGGGAGTTAAGGGCATGCCTTAAGGTATTTAGAGTTTTCGCATACGTTTGGGAGGAAGCCATGCCCACACGCACGCGTGCAGCTGCCCGCCCCTTCCTGGCCCCGGCGCTGGTGCCGGTGCACGATTCGCGAGCTGCTTACACATGGCCTAGTCCATTTTGGACTGTGCCATGCCCGTTATGCAAGCGGGGCTTCAATTTTGAAGTGAGCGTGGGTTACAGGTGATGTTGCCCCGCCTAACGGGCTAAAACACAAACGGTTCTCTGAACCGTTGCGTTCAAACGATTCTCTGAACAGTTGAACAGTTGTAACAGTTTTGTCTGAACCGTCACAAAATCGCTTTAATCGCAATTTTCCTACCCTATAAATGGAGAAGAATTTTTCTCATTTTCTTATTAACTCAGAAAAACAAAAGTTTCCACTTCTTTCCTCGCTCTGAATAATTTCTCTAAAATTAAGACAAATATCTCTTCCAGAATTTTGTCTTTGTCCAAATTTGTTCATCTTTCAATTAATAAAAAGCACAAGTCTATTTTGGTTCGACTGTACGAGTATTTGCATTGTGTAAGTACACCTACTGGGGGGTGAATAGGTGTATGACTAATCTAATGAACAAAATGCTGAAATTAAAACTTAATTGCAACACACTTAATGTAACCAACGAGTGTAGCTGAATTCCCAGTGAAGGGCTCTAGACTAACTCCTCTTGATTCCTCTGAATAAGAGTTGAGGTGCTATATGAAGCTCTCGTGGTTAAACACAAGTGAGGCATACACAAATAACACAAGCATATATATGATATGGTAATATGAATAGATGCACAAAGTAATAGAGAGAGTAAAGAGAAAGTGGATCAATCGCTAACACACGGATATGTTTTCGAGGTTCGAGCACACAGCTCTACGTCCCTGCCTTCACACAGAAGGATTTTCACTAACTTGTCCACACAGGACTCCCACACAGGGAACCTCCACTGAGGATTTGGGCAATACAATAACCGGGAGTACACAACTCCTCTCTCAATTACAACACAACCTCTACACTTAGAGGCTAGGCACAAAGCCACCAATATCAACCTCACAAATGAGGGATAAGCACAAAGCCAATACAAACACAATCCACCTCTTCACTAAGAGGGATACCAACATAACATTCACCTCTCACTAGAGGGAGCCAAATACAATCTCCACCTCTCACTAGAGGGAGCCAACCACCACTCCAATAATCAACCTCTACACAAGAGGGATATCACAAATTAGGAGGGTTAACAACTAGGTGGTCTATCTCAACCACAAACAACTATTTTTTCCACAAAATAAAGATCCTAATAGATAGGATAGAATGATAGCTCAAGTGTGGAAAACAAAGAGTTTGAAAATCAAAAACTCAAAGAAAAACTCTAGGAAAAAACTCTAAATAGAATCACAAATGAAGATCAAATCAATTCTCAAAGAATTTTCTTTTCAATGATTTTTCAACCCTTCTAAAAACAAGATAGAGATCAAATCTTTAAAGCTATAAAAATCTTTTGAAACTTGTAATAAAACACTTGCAAATGTGAACAATTTCTCTCTTAAAAATTCTTACCAAAACAGCCAAGAGATGGGGTATATAAAGGCCCCAATCAGAATCTGCCCGTTGGCAGCAGGAAAGGTCTGTTTTGACCTTCTGGTCGACCGGCCGGCCGACCGGCCAATGGTCAAAAATATGACGGTTGAGCCTGCCGGTCGACCGCCCGGTCGACCGTGCCCAGAACCAGAGAGCAACGGCTCTCTGGCCGGTCGACCGGGACAATCCGAGAGTGGGTTGCCTTCAGTCGGTCGACCGCTCGGTCGACCGGCCTAATAGGCTGGCTGCGTGCACATCCTTGTGCACGTCGGTCGACCGGTCCGGTCGACCGACTCTAGGTCCAGTCGACCGGCCCGGTCGACCGCCAGAGCCTGGCAGGGCTGATTATAAGATTTAAAACTTGGGTTTTTTAATATCAAATAAATCCCATAAAATCTCTAAAAATCCACAAAAGTAGTTTCTTATATTATCTTTGAAATACAAACATGTTTGAGTAAAATCAAATCATGTTATAATATTTTGAATTATTTTTGTAACTTAGAAATTTTACCGAAAACCAAAACCCGTATTTTCTAAAACTTAGATTTTGAAATGGAAATCTGATTTTTCAAAACACATCAAAATACAAAAACATGATATAGAAACAACATTTAAGCATGTAGTATATGGATAGAATCCAATATACCTGAAATATATATATATCACTGTTTTTGACATTTAAATTTGAAAATAAGTTTTGTTAAAATACCAAAACTCCAAACTTATGAAATAGACTATCAAACTAAGTTTGTTTAAATAGTTGAAGCATAGATGTATATAGAACAAATCTAATATACATTAAACCATGTAAATTTGTTTTGATTCTATCTATTCATGAAAACCAAGATCGGTTAAACTAAAAACCGAAAACTAAAACATGAAACTTTAAACAAGTGTGTGCGTTATGAACTTGAGCATATCACACTATCTAATCTTTAACAATGGATCTAAACAATAAACTAAACACTGTACCGAAGTCTTCTTATAGAGTGCCGTCTCCAAGTCGACTCGATCCAAACGTGATCCACCGAGTTTGACTCCAGCCGAGTGCTAGATATAAACTTTGACGCTCGGGCTCTTGAATCACCATGTGAAAGCTTCAAAACATCTTAGTTGAAGCTAATCACCTACTAATATCTTGGTTAAATATCTGAAACTAAATATCACAAGATTATTAGTAAACTATAACTACATGAGTTAATCATCATCAAAACTAGAGTGGAATGCCTCTGGTCAACACATTGTGCATTATAAATATCGTAAATGAGTATTGTATTTTAAGAGACTAGCGTCTATTGTCCTGTAAGCGCAGTAACGGGGGCGTTATTTCAGGAGATTCACTATATGCGTACCTCACTCCATATCCTGTATATTTTAAACTAAATTTTTATTGAAGGATTGTGCTGAAATGTTTATGTCTATATATATATGCTAAAATGTTGCTTCTATATAGCTAATTTGTGTTAACTAAGGAAGAGAAATGAAATGTGGTTCTTAAATTAAGGAAATTATATTAAATGAAAAATCTTTTACCTGATTTTCACTGACCTGACCAATTAAGACCGATCGCTCTTGATTGGTTGTCAGATACAACACATAAGAACTTGAAATTTAACTTAATAGGATACACTTTGACCTATGCATGTTTAATTAGTCCAGATAACAAACTATTCTTTTTAGTGTATGCTAGAAAAGCACGCATATCATGCACTCTTTTCTTTTTTAATTTGAGTAATCTCCAATTTAATATGAAGATCTATTTTATGCTTTTATTTGAATTATTTATTTTAAAAAATTATATTCATCTATTCAACATAATATAGAGCTATTTTATAATTAGAGAACAAATAATTAAATAATATGAAATAATATTTAATGAAAACAAATAAATAAAAAGCAAAAGAAGAAAAATCAGAAATAAATTTGAAAAGCAAGAAAAAGAGTTTAAAAACAGGGCAGAATTAGAATAAAAATAAGAATAAAAAATATGAAATGAAATAAAAGACAGAAAAAGAAAAAAATATGGAAAGAAAAGAAGTGAAAGAATAAGGAAGAAATAAAATAAGAAATCTAGAAAATAATAAAAATGTGGAATAATATCTGAAAAGAAAGAAATAAAAATTTTAAAATTAAAAGTAAACAAAAAACTCTGGAACAAAAAAAAAACAAATAAAAAAAAAGAAATTAAAGTAGAAATGTAAAAACATTTAGAATTCTCGGCTTTCTAGATTTAAATAAAAAACACAACACGTTTTAAAATTCTCAAACATTTAAAACATTTAAAATAAAAAATCAGATGAAAATAATTGTAAGGAGAAATGTAACAAACATTTCTTTCTTGATTATTCCTAGCTGAACTATTCCACAGTTTGCAGGCCAAAGATATGATTTAGGGCCTGTTTGGTTGTCGTAACTGGTCGTAATTCGTAATAGTAATTGGTAAAATCTTTTACAGTTATAAATGAGTTATATGTATGTAAGTTTTACAGTGTTTGGTTGGTAATATAAGCTATAAGTGGGAAAGTGTATTGTATTTTACGGTGTTTGGTTGTCATAATGTGTAAATCGTAAGTGAAAAAGTTGACCACAAAATTAACTATTTGGTGATTTAAAAGTTTTAATATTGCAAACAAATATTAAAAATGTTAAATATTAAAAAAAATTAATATAAACATAAAAAGATAATACAAATTTGCATGACCACAAAATTAACTGTAACTGGGCTGTAAGTGAGTGGTAATTGAGTTGTAAGTGAGTGGTAATTGAGTTGCGTCAATCTTTTACAAATTTCAGTCCAACAAACGCCGTAGTTGTAATTGGGTTGTAAGTCATTTACGAATTACGGACTTTTACGCCTTTTACGGCGAAACAAACAGCCCCTTATTCATGTATATCCTAAACAAAAATTTACAAGGGAGCAAAGATCGATCAAACAATAAATGTAAGAAACTTCAAAATGCAAAATATGTAGAAAAAGTAATGAAAAACGGCGAAAATAAGTAAAAAAGGTAAAAAAAACAAAAAAAAATGAAAAAGAAAAGTACTATATAAAAATATAAAACTTAGAAGAAAATCATGAAACAATAATAATGGAGAAAAAGAAAACAAATATTGTTAAAAGTTTGAAAGAAAAAGAAAAAAATAATTAAACAAAGGAAAATAAAGAGTCTAGAAAACATGAAAAAATAAGTAGTTAGAATAAACAAAACAAAACAAGGAGAAGAAAAAAATTGAAGTAAATAAAAATACAAAAGCAAAATTTGGAAGGTAAAGAAGAATTAAAAGAGAAATAAAAAAAATTGGAGAAAAGAAAATAATGAATTGATTTAAAAAGCTGAGACAAAGGAAGAACCGAATAAAAGGTAGAACATATACAAATACTATAAAGAAGAAAAATTTAAACAGAAAAAGAAAAGAAATCTAAAGGACAACAATATAAAATAAAAGAAGGAATCTTGAAAGATATAAATAAAAATTGGGAAAACAGAAAATAAAGAACAACAAAGCATAAAATTCACGAAAATTGTGAAAAGAGGGAAAATAATTGTGATTTTTAAGAGTAGTATCAGGATTAGAATACGTATTGTATTAGAACTATATTAGGAGTAGAGTTTCCATTATTATGAAATTGTATTATATTAATATGGGCATTGCCCTTATGATCAATAACAAGAATTTCAGTTTTTCCCTTTTTCAATTATTGTAACATAGTATTAGAACCTACTCTAAAAAAATTTCTCCGCTGATCGAAGTTCCCTCGTTGTTCTCGAGCCTGCGCTGGGACACACTGACATAGCACGTGTTTATGTGTCGGGCCACTTCTCGAAGCCTTGCGAGTCCTTAAATGTTTCTAACGTCGAGCCACTCTCCGTTGCTAGCATCATCAAAGTTTTTCTTTAACTTTGTACATCATCATCGGTTCACCAATTTTATTACTAGTTTCCATTTTACAATCAATTCTGAGGGTATCTATAACCCCGATGATTGGTCTTCTTTATGATGGTCATCTTCTACTACCATACTACTTGCTGCACTAGTCTGAGTGCGTCTACCGATGGGCATCACTATATTATACTAGTTGCACTGGTCTGAGTGTTTCTACTGGCGCACATCACCAGATTTTACTACTAGCTACACTGGTCCAAATGTGTTTACCCACGAGCGTCGTCGGTTTATATATACCTACAACAGTCTACTGCAATTAATCTAATCTCTCTATTAACTTGTCAATTTATTTTTTTTGTGAATCACACAACCTCATTGGTGTAGTACACCGTGAGTTTGGGGGGTATTAGAGTAGTGTTAGAATTAGATTTTTTTTTTCCAGTTTTGGCATTGCTCTCAACTCCAATTGTATTAGAACTGTATTAGGAGTAGAGTTTTCATTATTATGCAATTGTATTCTCTATACATATGGGCATTACTCTCATCATCAAGAACAAGAATTTTAGCTTTTCCCTTTCTCAATTACTGTAATAGTCATAAAAAAAAAACAAAGGAAAAAAGAAGTAAAAAAATCTCAAAAGGTAGAAAGGAAAATTTTATGGAAATAAATAAACAAAAGAATATATGTTCAATTAAAAATAAAGAAAAGAGAAAACAAACAAAGAATAAAAAAGAAAAATCTTTAATATAAAATGAAAGAATTTATAAAAAAGAATATAATCAGAATAAAAATAAATCAAATAAAAATATGAAAACAAATATAAAAAAAGAAAGAAAAATGTAGAAAGAAAAGAATTTAGAATAAGGAAAAAAATCAAAGGAAAGAATAAAAAAGTAGAATAATATGTGAAATAGAAAGAAAGGAAGAAATTTTTATAGATGAAAAGAAAAAGAAAAACTCTAGAATAAAAAGAAAACATAGAAAAAAGAAAGAGTCGAAAAGAAGAAATGTAAAAGATCTGGACAAAAATGCATAAAGAAAGAATTTTATAAATATGTAGAGTAGTAAAAGGAATGGTTAAAAGAATAAAGGGATTAAGCTACAACCCCCATTGTTAAATCGTAATTAGAAAAAAAACTCAGCTTCATAATTTTATTCGCTTCAATCACCTTTTTTTTAAACCAACCACGTGCGCCCATGTGTCAAGCGCAGAAGAGCTCCTCAACAGTGAAAGACGCAAATATCCCGCAGTAATCGGTTCGAAAAAAGTGAACCGCTTCGAAAATGCAGACAGCTGGTATATAGAGGACTGTGATCATAATCGCAGTCCTTATAAAAACTTATTTCTGAGGACCTCATAAAAAAAAACTTATTTCTGAGGGTTGCATCACAATCCTCTTTAGTAATTCATGTTTTTGAGTTTTTATAGGATTACAATTATGATCGCAGTTCTCTTTATTAGGACTGCGATTATGTCCTCACAAAAATGACATATTTCTGAGTTTTTATATGACTGTGACTATGATTGCAGTCCTTTTTATTGGATCGCAATCCTCACAAAAATGTCATGTTTCTGAATCTTTATTAGGACTGCGACCATGATCATAATCCTCTTTATTAGGACTACGACCATGATCGCAATTCACACAAAAATGTCTTATTTTTGAGTATTTATTAAAGTATTGCGATCATAGTCGCAGTTCTCACAAAGGACTGTGATAACTAGTCGCAGTCCTCATATCAGCATCGCCATCATCAACAAACCCCGTTCACCGACAACCGATTCATGCCCAATGCTTTCTAGATCTAAAAACACATCAATCACAAATACAAACAAAACTCATCGCGAGTACGAACAAACGAATCTGTAAAAGTTCGATCCCAAAAAAATTTGGTCTTGGGGCTTCGCCCCATGAGACTTCTGAGAAGGGACTCCCCGCCTCCCTTCCAACCTCATGGCGACCAGATCGCGCAGGTCGACCCGCGAATTACTCTGCACCAGGGTATAATTGAGGAAAGAGTAATGTTGGGGGCGACGATGAAGGGTAAAAATAGAAAATAAAAATATATAAAGAAGTGGTGGTTGATAGAAATCAATTTACTGACGTGGATGAGGCTATAGCAAAATAAATTAGGAAGCTGAGTTTTTTTTTCCTTCTAATTATGAAGCAAAGTAGGTAGCAATTGTGAAAATTTTCAAAGAAAAACATGGAGGAAATTAAAATGTAAAATGTAATGAATGAAGAAATAAACTTGTATAGCATCTCTTGTATATTATCTTCATGAATACATCAAAATTATTATTATTATTATTAAATAAAATTATTACTCATAATTTCGTAAACACAAATCTTGTATAGTCTTTCTCAAATAGAAGTAGTTTAGATTAGGAAATGCTTGTATTTTCAATCTTAATTAAACTTCTTTTCAATCATCAGAGTGTATCTCACCTATTTTAATCAATAACAAACCTAAGTATAGCTAATTAAACAAATACTCATAATTTTAGAAACAAAAGTTCTACTCAAAATATGATTTTTAGTTGTAAAGAATGATAACAAAAATAACATATTAAAACAATTCAAAATCTAAAAAATATTTAATAACTTATTCCATATAGTTTAATCAATAGTAAATTTTTTTTAATTTGAAACAGACATAGGCACCCAAACGTTAGAAATCAATAGAAGTTGATGTAATTTATGCTTTTAAACTTCTTTTTAAATTAATTTTTTTAATTTTGAAAATCAATACTAGAATGTTGTAGATACAGTAAATTAATCTAGAGACATAAATTCACTCACGAATGAACGATATTGAAATCGTTTTAAATAGTAAGATTAGACAAGATAAGATAAGATAATATGATATTAGAACGATCAAGTTTTATCCGCATTTTTTCCTTTTGAAAATCAAGTCATTTAATTAGCAAACAATGCTAAAAATATAAGTAGATATAACTTGAGGATGACATTTTTGTGTCAGAAAAAATATATTAAATTCTAAAAGTTTTTTAAAATATAAACGTAAACAAATGACCGAAATGAACACCGAAGTATCTGAAAACCCTTGAAGTACTTCCTAAATGTGGAAGAGACTTTGGGCTCTTCCCAGCAAACAAATAGCCCATTAGTTCACTGAAAGTTTTAGAAAAATCATTGTTGAATTGTTATAACTTCAGTTTCTTATGAGTTCTGCTCCAGGCGTTGGTTAAGATGTTATAGGTAGTGTTAAGACTATTTTCGCTAATTCCATATTTCAAAGTAGGATTTCTTTCTAGTAGGTGGGAATGGCGATTAAACTCTAAATTTCATAGCCTTCAAACTCCAACTAGGATTTAACATCTTAAGGGGATTCTCACCTAATAATCTACACTACCTAATTTTCCCGACATTATATATATATATATTTTATAGACACTGATATTAAAAATATGAGATGCCATTGTTGGACGTGAAAGGTGAAGTTAATAGACAAAAGATGTGAAGAAGAGGAAGAAGGATGTAATTGAAATGGGATGATATTCTGTCGAGCGCAACTTTCTTGGAAATTTAGAGTTTAAGCAAACATATATTTATATATAGCGAATTTTATGGGTTGCCTGTTTTCCTTTAGGTTTTAAAAAAGATTTATTAGAAAAAAGAAGAGGAAGAAACTTAAAAAAATTAAAAGTTTTCCGTTGCCGGGACTTGAACCCGGGTCTCTCGGGTGAGAGCCGAGTATCCTAACCAACTAGACTACAACGGATATGTTTTAAAGCTGGCTCTCTATAAATTTTACTAGTCTATTTCTTTTCTTTTCTACTAGCCTATTTCATGAAATTGTGATAATATTATGCTCTCTTTTCCATCCCTTTCCTCATATTTAGAAGAGAACATTTCTGTTAATATCTTTTTTGGACTTTAACCTTTCCAGCATTTCCCTAGAAATTTTTTTTTTTAAAATTTAAAAGTTTGATCTTCTTATCACGACGTCTTATCTATTTCTCTCAAATCCATCGCTACTTTTCTTGAAATAATGATCTCTTGATTCCAGCTTCTGCACAGAAATTCAGACTTCAGCAAGGCAATGCCATCGCAAGCATTAAGGAAATCAAGTTGCACTGCGAGCTATCTGCTAAAGATACAAACGAGTGACACCAGCATTTTTATCTTATTGTGTCAGTAGGTAACACCACTTCCTTGAACTTCCTTGCCTTCCTCTCTATGTATCAGACTGTCAATTTCCTTCAACATGTCAAGATTGTTTGATTCATGTCTCCGTTTTCTTCCATGTAGCCACCCTTTCCATAAGAGGGAAGTTGGCTTCGCGAATCATGATCCATGAACTCAATAAGCCTTAGTTTCTTGCCTCCTTTGTGTATAGCAGACATAACCAATGTATTGAATATAAAAGCAAGGCTCAAAATATTAAAAGGAAATTGAGGGGGGGGGGGGGGGGGGGGGTGGGGGGGGACTCTGGACATAATTTGTTGGTTCAGGATCAGGCAGACTTTGAAGAAGATAAAAATCTATCGAGTAACGTTCAGACGAGTTTTAGACTACTATTAAATCCGCAATTTTTAGACAAGTTTTGAACAAGAGGTGTATATATATATATAAATAAGTCTTAACTTGATGCATGCGAGATTCGAAATTCAAGCAGACATCCCGCTTTCGAGTACGACTCCAAATACACAAAACCCTATTTATCAGTAGAGCGGTGAGAGATCGCGTGAATTCACCGCCATGGTGATCCGATCCCTGTCGTTCCCAGAACGCGTTACGTGCACCCCATCCAGTCACGGGAAAGCAAGGTTGCGTAAGGTTGACAAACGAGCGAATAAATGCATAACTATTTTTTTCGTGTCCGAAAAGAATAATATATTTTTTTTGTCTTTAAATTATTGCACTCAGGGAGGAGAGTGGAAAAAAAAAAGACGGGTGAGAGTATCAAAACTAATGATTATATTTCCTTTATGGTAAGCTTTAAAAAAACACTTATAATCGATCCAATTCCAAACTCCGACGGCTTCTCGCTTCGTCTCCTTTTGGGGCGCTGCTCTTCTCTCCTTCTTTAGGCGCTCTTTGTCGTTTTCTTCTTGGATTTCGCTTCGTAAAAGGAAAGGAAAACCCTAGGCCTCGATTGATCGATCGAATGGCGAACAGCAATCTACCTCGGAGAATCATCAAGGTTCGTCTCTCGATCTGATCCCTGTTTGGTTTTTTTCCCCGTGGATCGCGTTGGTTTCTAGGGTTTTGATTTTTGTTTTCATGATTTGGTTCCTTTTTGTTTGAGCAGGAGACACAGCGCCTACTCAGTGAACCAGGTAGGTTTTCAAGTTCGATCTTTTCGGTCAATTCTGTGTTCCAATTGTTATGATGCGCATAAAATTGAGGGCTTTTATTTGTTTTGTTTGTTTTACTTTTTTTGTTTGTTTGGGGTTTTGGTATTTTTAAAATTTTGATTGTAGTTGGTTTAGGGTTTTAATTGTGTGATGGTGTTGTTTGTTGTAGCTCCTGGTATTAGTGCGTCCCCGTCTGAGGAGAATATGCGCTACTTCAATGTTATGATCCTTGGCCCTACGCAGTCTCCATATGAAGGTATTGGGTTAATAACATTAAAGTTGCTATTTTGATTTGCATTATATGATATATTTGATTTTTGTGGGTGAATTGGATTATTTGATGATGTTTGGGCGCAGTTTTTCTGATAATAGGATGTATTTGTTTAAAAATTTTGTTTAATTGGTAAGTGTGTTAAGTTAACATGGTTCATTCTGGGAATATGGGACTTGTATACTTCACTTTTGCAAGTGTGTCCGTTGGTTTTTCCATAATTGTAATTTAGCGAATTTATATGGTTCCTTGCCCTGAATTGGATTTTGGGGTTAACAAACCATTGGGTTAGCACAACCATCATCATCTAAGTATTGTCCTCATGAAATGGACTCAGCTATAGAACTCAAGGGCCCATAGAAGATTAGTAAAATTGCATGACTGGCTGTTATCTCTGACACCAACCCAAAGTTGGTGACCATTTCCTGGTCAAGATAGCTAATAAACAAGAGAAAGGCTTGCCATTAATCCTTGAATGTCAAGTGGATGGGTAGCAAAATATACCCGTCAGTGTTTAAAAAATCGGTTTCATTATTTGTGCGGTCCAACATTGAATAATGATTAATCGGATTAATTGGGGATTAATCATTTTTGAATATTTTAATATATTTAATTATATTTATACATAATTATATATGAATATATATAGTTAATTTTTAAAAATACTTAAATATTATACAAGACAATATAGAGATGGTTATAAATCATGATATGATGAACAACAAGACAATATGAATAAATAGTAAGAAAGAAGTAAGAGAACTTATCTCTTCGCATTAGTAATCCAATATTTCAAAATTTGCAACATAAATATAAAACAAAGAATTTACCTGCAAAATAAGATAAATAAAAATTAGTCAATTTATCAATCAAAATAATGAGCTTTAAAGAATGATGGAGAAAGATTGCTAAATAAGTTAATTTGAAAAATAATAAAAAATAATAAAAACATAAGTATCGCTTTATGCAAAACATACAATAATAAAATATCATAATTCATCTACTATTTAATAAATAACAGTTCATCTACTATTTAATAAAAGATAGTTATTAAATCATCAACATCACAACATGAACTACTTGCGATCCAGCACACACAAAGTGATAAGTTTTTCAATAAAAATATGAAATGCCTAAATGATTAATCGAATTAATCGGGGATTAATCGGATTAATCGTTTTTGACCCGATTAATCGCCCGAGCGCATAATCAGAGCACTTAATGTAAATTTAAGTGGGCTGCCAATGAATAGGATTAATTGGCCGATTAATCTGATTTTTAGAACACTACTACCCATGATATGCAGTTTAAGCTTGCGGACACAGGCGCTCCAAAGTTCTTCTAGACATAGAGTCTAGGAGAAGGGGATGGACGATAAATTTTCTATAGGGGGGCTTTAGATTCAAGTCTTAAAGCATAGAGAAGTCATAGTGCATGTTACGTCTTTTTTTCCTAGAGCACTTAGATATATGCTCCTTTTAGATGATATCAACTATCAAGAACCTTAGTGACAATAACAATTTGTTTGTCTACGCAATGCAAGCTCACATGAGGGAATGCATGCTCTTGCCCATACTGTTAGAAATCCTGTCTTTCTCCAGTTTCTTTTTGACACTGATAGCGCTTTGGGGCCCATGCATTACCTGCCTCTCTCGCGAATCAGAAGATTAAGTTTTTTTTTTTGCTGTGGAATTTGTCATATTCTGGACTACTGATGATATATATTGCAATTAGTTTTCTGAGTATTTACGTTGCTTTATCTTATTTTACTTTTGTTTGGAAAATTAGCAGCATTAATCTGCCACAAGCCTCACAATGGATTTATATTATTGTGCATGATAGCAGCCCTTGCTGCTTAAGTTACTTCATGAGTCTATATATGGGTACTAAGTTGTATATGAAGGATACATGCCAGTCAATTATATTTCATTATGTAGTGTATCTTTACCTCATGTGTTTTTGCTTATGTTTGTTTGGCGTCTTGTTTATACTGATTAAATAAAGCCTCATACGCCATAGTCCAAAGATCACCAACTTGTAAGTTGTGACTTTGTCTCAGTGCTTAGGTATTATAATGAGAGAACGAGAGTCACTTTTGATGAAGATTAGTAATAGGGGTGTCAATGGGTAAGGTTGGATGGGTTTGAGGCAATTTTAGACCCAAACCCGAATTTGAAGCCCACGCTTAACCCACCCGAAAATCCAATGGTTAAAGAAACTACTCAACTCAAACCCTGCCACTTGTTTTCGGGTTTGTTTGGTAGTATTGGTACATGTTGAGTAATTCGATTAGGGTTGGGATGGACGGGCCATTACATATGACCCGAGTTATAATAAACTCAGCCTCAAGAGTTATAATTAACTTTGCAACAAAAAAAGATTATCATAATTTTAACTGTCAACATAAATAAGTTTATCGAACTCTCAAGTCCTATGAATGATTCGTTACTAATATCCAAACATAAGAAATATGATCACAATTTTAATAAATCCAACCACAAATAATGCCAGCAAACTCCAACACTTTAATTTGGTTTGGATTTGGTGAAATTTAGAGTGATACCCAAACCCAACCCACAAATAGAATTTTTAAAAATTTTAAACCCAAACCCATTTGGTTTTTTTTCTTTCAAAAATATGAACCTGAACCCTGTTTTTTCGGGTTCGGTCGGTAAAAACTGATCTGATTGACACCCCTTATTTAGTAAGGGTACTGTGAGGTAGTCACATGGGAACTCGTGGGACTCATGTGGGAACTTGTTCAACACTGTTGTAATGTCTTAGGCTATCATCTAGTTGCCATTGTTGCAATTTCTTTTCCGAGTTCTTGGCATGTTTTTGACTATTCAAATCACATCTTTCATTGATTAATTGGTAGAGATAGAAAAAGAGTCATTGCAAACAATATATAAAAGAAAGTATTTGATTGGACTCTCCCTGACTCCCTGTGAACCACCCTTCCCGACTGGAGGGAAAGAAATTCCTTTGACAACATCTGTTGGAGGTATATCTTGAACTTGTGACTTGACACACATTCCCATCGCTTAGCAACTCGGTTTCAGGTTGCTCCCTTTGCAAAGGTTCAATGAACTGTCGTAAAACTAGAAACAGGTGCTGATATGTGGTCGAGAAGATGTACTCACTCTTAGAGTTCAGAGTGCCAAAGAGTAGTAAAGATCAGAGTCAATATTTATACGTGAACTTAATGCTACATGGGACAGCTATTTTGAGTTTCTGTTATATTTTCCTTGTTCTCTTTTCTGCAACCGAAAAATCTAAAGGAATATGATGACAATATTCAGACATTATCTGGTAAGAAAATGAAAGAAAAAAAACTACGTGGAATATGTACTGCTGTATGCATGTTGGTTTCGAGTGAGTGGTGCTGTTACTGTTAGAGATTGCCTGCGATAGTATATTTGCTTCAAAAGCAATTTTCTGACTTGGGTAGATAATAACTAACTTTTGGGTAAGCGATGGCCAGTTCTAGTCACCAGTCATGATGACGTCACCGAAAGGACCTTGTATGACAGTCATTTGGTGAATGCTTAGCTGAGTACAGTTGTTTCAGAAAATCAACAATGTTTATGACTATAGATTTTAGCTAAAGCAGTGTTGTTTCTCTGAGTTAAATCAATCATGTAATTTATGCTGTATTTCACACATAATTCCAACTCTAGCATCAAAGTTGAGATCTAGCCACATACAAATATTACTATGGCATATTCTTCATATCATTTAGAACAAAGGTCTTGTTATCATGATTTTGTATAGAAATACTAGTGGATAGAACTTTAAGTGACACACTAATTGTTATCACACCAGATACTATCAGTGAACTGGCTCAAACAGTGCAAATATGATGTACCGGATTAAAGGAAATTAAGAGTAATCAAATTCTCAGTAGCAGTGAATGTCTACCGCAGGTACTTTGCTAGCTTTAAGTTGGTCCTGAGGCCCAAGCTTTTAGCTCGCAGCCCAAAAAAACCAAGATTGTTTTTCATGTAAGATCTATAAAAGGGAGAGTTTGAAGCATTGAGCAGGTGGATTCTGTATAGGT
Source organism: Agave tequilana (assembly GCA_038442645.1). Classification (NCBI taxonomy): domain Eukaryota; kingdom Viridiplantae; phylum Streptophyta; class Magnoliopsida; order Asparagales; family Asparagaceae; genus Agave; species Agave tequilana. The sequence goes on from JAVJIF010018183.1 coordinate 24,005, forward strand.
GAGAATTGAATAGGCCAAGCTGAGTGGAGGCTTCTGTCCATTCTTGGTTGGTAGCTATTTGGGCATGAAGAGGTGGATTCTTGTAGTAATATTTGGATAGAAATCTCTCAAACAAGCTAAGCCAGATTTACAAGAGGCTAGTGCCATTCTTTTGAAGCTCATCCTCTTTATGATAAATGATTCGCATGCCCTCAAACGACTCAGCCCAATAGGGAAATCCCAATTATGTGGGTCTTTCGTTACAATCAATAGATTGCCACAAGAGCGCCATATTTTGGGAGTCCAAATTATGTGATTGAATAAATCCTCCTCTATCTGCTGCGTGTCATGGGCTCCTTCCCCTTCTTCAAACTTTGATTCGTATTTTTCATAGAAAAGTCTCCGGTTCACGACTTGGAAAATTTGAACTTTCATTGCCTTTTCAAACAAAAAAGCCCACATGGTTCATTGTGATCTTGAGGCTGAAGGGGTTTAAATTATTTATTTCTTAATCACCCTTTTTTGTGTTCATACACCTCTCTCATTCTACGTATACCATTCTCTACTCTGTGTGTGTAACATGCACGGTACAGGAGATAATTTTTTTTGCCCCATCTCTTTGTTAAGGAGGAGATTGTCAAGAGTTTGCCAAATCACAGGTTACATCTGTCTTCAAAGTTTAAACATAGGTCTTACTTGCACCTCATCAGAAGGGTTGAGTTACGGATTGGACAAAATGCTACTTGTAGGACCAACTTTTTTGGCCAAGTTTAGTGCTGAATTTGATGCCAAGCTATTTTGAGCGACCAAGATGTACTTTTCCCTCGAAGCAAACTAGAAGAGTGTCCTTTAGCAAAAAACTTTCTGATCACATTATTAGATTGATATCACACATTGAATTGATTGAATTATAAGAGCAGCTCACTGGTGAATTGTGGAAATTTGATGCTATAAGGAAAAAATAGGCCAGGTATAAGACATGTTGCATCAGGTGGAAGTGAAGCATTTAGCTGCAACAGGATAAAAAATCATTCTTGAACATAAACTATTTAATTAACAGAAGTTGTGTGTAACTATACCATAATATCCCAAAGTTTTAGAAAAGGATGTGTAAGGGCTAACAAGTATCCACACAAACGTAGAAAGAAAAGAAGCGGGGAGGAGAGGAGAGTAGAGGGAAGAGAGAGGGAGGGTGACTCATTTGATGGTTGTCCTGTCACTCCTGTGCCTCTTTTGCCCCTCCTTGTGTTTTTGTATTTCTTCTTCTGGCGTAGTGAGGATAACAAGTGGGATAAAGCTCATTGAGATTTTAAGTTGAATGTTTTTTAGTCCACTTATGGGGCCTGTTTGTTTCGTTGCAAAACGTCGCAAGTCGCAAGTCGTAAAATGAGAATGGAAAAAGTGAACTGTAGCAGAGAAAGTATATTGTATTTTACGGTGTTTGGTTGATAAAGTGAAGTGTAAATGGAAAAGTATATTGTGTTTTACGGTGTTTGGTTAGTAATGTAAAAGTGTAAGTGGAAAAGTTGACCACAAAATTAACTGTAGCAGTGATTTAAATATTATAAATACTATTAAATTAAATCTACTATTGCAAATTAAATTGTATTAATAAATTTGAGATAAAAAATTAATAATCTTAATATTTTATTTATAACAATAATATTAATAAAATATTAGTATAAATAGTAAAATATTACTAAAATATTAACTAAATAAATAATATAAAATTTTAAAAAAATCTAAAGAACATTAATAAAATTTTAAGAATACTAATAAAATATAAATATTAAAAAATGTTACAACAATAATAAAATATAGTTATAATATTATAATATTAAAAATACTTGAAAATTATTATAATATAAATTTTATTATAATATTATTGTAATATTATAGAAATATAATTATAATTTAATAATAAATTATCATTATAGTATTATTATACTGAATTATTATTACAATATTAACATAATAAAATATTAATATAATAATAAAATATATTATGATATTAATAAAGTAATTTTTTATATTAAAATAAATAATTAAATATATAGTAATTTTATATTAAAGTATAATACTGTTATATTAATAAAATATTTACTCTAAATAAAATATAAAAAATGGAATAAGTATTAATAAAATAATAAAATATTAAATTAAATATTAAATTAAAATAGTAAAATATTAAATATTAAACAATAAAAAATTAAAGATTAAAAATATAAAATAATTAAATAAAAAATTGAACACTATTAAAATATTAAATATTTAATAATATTTAATTATATATTGATTATCAAGTAACTGTTTTGAACTGTAAGTATACTACAAGTGACAGTTACATGACCACAAAATTAACTGTAGCAACTGTAAGTGGGAAAATATGAGTGTAAAAGTGAGATTTACATGACCACAAATTTAACTGTAGAAACTGCAAGTGGGAAAAGAAGAGTTGCAAAAGTGTTTTGCATTTTGCATTTTGCAAACGAAACCAAACAACTTTAAATGTAAAGTTGCAAAACTTTTTGCATTTTGCAAACGTTTTGCAACTTACCAAACACGCCCATGGCCTAGATTGTTCTCATCCTTTTGGGCCTTACTGGTTCGATTGCCGAAAGGCTGAGCCTGACTCTGATTGAGAAAAGGGTCTGCTAGAGCATGTACAAAACGGGAATTTTAACATATTTCAGTCATACTAAACAACACTAACTGTAATGAGTTTAAGGAATTAAAAATTGCTGCACAACACCATCTTTTGTAATTCATTTTAAAAGAATACCATGCTAAAGTTAAACTCCGAACGAATAGCTAAAACATAGGGAAAAATAACAAACTACCTTTAACCTTGTCAACCTTTTCATTTTGCTGACTAGGGATTACACCCTGGTATAAGTAGAGATCGTTACTCAATCTGGACAATCTAAAGGTTTCAACCGTTTAAACTTCTTCATTATATATGTACTTCATTTAATTTTTTCAAACGCTAGACCCAACACTAAAACTATAATTGAAACTTTTAAAACTATCAAAATGTGCCGAAACCAAAATTGTAGAAAAGAGAAACTCAAATTTGAAACCAAGTTTGCAAGACCTTCATTCCCTTTTGTGCACTTGTATGCAGTTTGATGCTTGTAAAAGATAAAAGATACATATGCAGAAAAACCCGTGTCCTATTGATCATGTAGCACTAATACTTCCTGAATTAGGTCATTAGCAAGTACACCCCCTGAGTCTTTTCTTGTTTTGCCTTTTCTCTTCTTCCATCTTTCACTCCTCTCTCACGTGCTTTTTCAGAACCCATCTCTTAAATGGAACTTTGATTATCTTTTTTTCTCTCCTCTTCTCTCTCTCTCTCTACTCTCTCTTCCTCTCATCTTCCTCTTCTTTTTTACTCCTCCCTTACCTCTCGTTTCATAACTCATCTTTCAAATAAGCTCAATCTCCTTCAAATAAGCTCAATCTCCTCTTTAAAATATAGATCCAAACCCAAAACTAATATCCCCTTTCTCTCTTCGTTAAAATTCAAACCTAAATCCAAAATCTTTGTTCTCTCTTCAAATCTAAATCTTTCTCCAAATCTAAATCTTCTTTTCCCTCCAGAACCCAAACTCTTGATCAAATTCAAACTCAAAATTTTCTCCAAGTTGCTACTGTTGCAAATCGATGTGGTTACTGCTACAACTGGTTGCTATCGAGAGGGAGAGGGAAGAATAGATGGGAAGATGGAGGGAAAGGGCACACAAAAACATTTTTTAAACACCTTGCGGGGACCGCTCATTCTAATTATTGTTTGTATCTCACCAAGCAAAATTTTTTGTGGTTAAAAATGGTGTGTTTAACTTAACTTAGTTACACCTATGTGTACTGTAACTCTACCCTATATATATATATATATATATATATATATATATATATATATATATATATATAGAGAGAGAGAGAGAGAGAGAGAGAGACTTTTGTCCTTCCAAAAGGATTTGAGGCCTAATCTTCTCCACTCAAATATCAACACCCGACATTCGAATACAAGATCTACTCCTTTGAAGTTGATCTATATTATTTCAAGTATTTATAAACAAAAAATCAAGTGTTTTGAATACTTTTTACCCATTGATCAAGTAGGGGAAAATGGGCGGCCTAAATAGTGAGTTGGTTAGTTTAATGGTGTAGAACATTTGAAACCTAAAAAAATTTGTTTGTAGGGTTTTTTTTAATGTTTAGATCATAATCAGATGGCCGGATCGAGAATTTGTCTGTCTAAAGACATAGATCTAACAAACTCACTACTTTCGGCTATCCATTTTGCTCCGCTTGATGGATGGGCAAAAAGTATTCAAAACACTCGATTTTTGGTTTATAAATACTTGAAATAATATAGATCAACTTCAACGGAGTGAATCTTGTATTCAAATGTCGGAGGTGTTGGAAGGATTCGGGCTCAAATCTTGTTGAAAGGACACAAGTCTCTCTCTCTTTTTCTTTACATATATATATATATATATATATATATATATATATATATATATATATATATAATATATATATATATATATATATATAAGAATACGTGATAACATGCATAAAAGGGAGTTCCTCCTATGTCGCTGATGTGGCCAAATTTCATCCCTATATCTTAGGCTTACTGGCTTAGTGAGGTTAAATTTGCAGAAAAATTAACTATTCAAAAGGCACAGAGTTAATTAATTGTTCAATCATTCTCTTTCTTCCTTTTTGTCTCAGTCCCCACACCCTCTCCTTCGCTCCTCTCTCACCCTCTCGATCTGAATCCAAACCCATTTCAAAAACTCTCTGACCCCTGAGCGGGAAAGACCCACCACAGCTGCCAGTAGATAAACGACGTTGGCGGCAGCAAGGTCAGCCACTGCCCCAATCTCTCTCCCCCTCACCACCCGATCTCGCCACCAACTGCCCACCCTCCCTCTCATTCTTAATTTTTTTTCTTTGTTTAGTAGCAGATCCTGATTGCTTGTAAACTCGAATACATAAATTTGTTTCAGATAATTGTACTTGGAGCTGAAACCTCAGGATACTATGGCACAAAGATCACACACGACAATAACCAATCTGAAGTCTCGTAAGTAACAAGTAAATACACTGTTTCAAATATAATGAAAAAGCCAATTTATATAACTTAAATTACAAAAATATAATTTACGGTAGGAAATAAACTGTTTATATCAAAAGCTGAATTGACAGTAAAATAAATTCATTCCTCAATGGTGGTGTTCACGAAATCGAGCAAGTCATGAACCTGTCAGACCTCTAGGCAGTCGGGTTGAATTCTCTTCTTGTTGTGCAATAGAAATGGCACCAGAATCTGCAACAGAAACAACATTTTATGCCATCGAGGCTAGTTCTCGTGGTTCCTCCAAAGGTATCAATGATGGCATGTTGGACAATAGAAATGGCACCAGAATGTGCAACAGAATCAACATATGACTCTTCTTCCAGACATTTGTTGCTGCTGTTCTTCTTGAAGTGAATTCTGCAGAGAACCTGGTCATCAAACTTAACTTTGTTTGAACTTGAAGGAGGCGATTGCAGCCTGAACTCGTGCACGATCCAACTGGTGTTAAGCTTCTCCTTCTTCTTCCCCTTGAAGATCATAAACGTCAGCTGCGTCTTGTGCCTGATGAGCCTAGACTTGACCTTGATGTGGTTGTCCTTGCCGCAACCCCGCCAGAGACTGCACCCAGCAGTTCAACGAGCCCTATGAGAGCTCGTGCTGGTGGTGTGCTAGGGAGTGAAGAAGTGCATGTTCTTTTCAATGCCCTGATACAGAAAAGTGTCACCTGCAACTCGTCAAACACATGATCAACACACAGGAAGCAAACAATTCTCTCAAAATTTAAATTTGAACTTTAATCAACTTCAACTAATATCTCAATCATAATTGATCACAAGTGATTGGCAAAAAAGCAAACTAATTAATAAATTTGATTTGATGTTTAACAACAACAACAAAAATCAAACATATATTACAATAAATCCATAAATTACACAATGTAAGTCAACAATTAAGCAAGAAGAAGCAAACCCACAATAAGCAAACTAATTCGTAACAACCAATTTGAACTAAACAAAGAAAGCAATTAAGAAGAATGAGAGAGGGAACGAGGTGGGCAGTCGGTGGCGAGAGGGAGAGGGAGGTCGGCGGTCGATGGTAAGATCGAGAGGCGAGGGGGAGAGAGAGGCAATGGCCGACCTTGCCATCGCTTATGTGGCGGGCCTGTCATGTCACTGTCTCTCAGGGGTCGGAGAGATTTTAGAATAGGTTTGGATTCAGATTGAGAGGGTGAGGGGGAAGGAGAGGGTGTGGGGATCGAGACGAAAAAGAAAGAGAATGACTGGACAATTAATTAACTCAACCGTGCCTTTTGAGAAGTGGGTTTTTTTTTACAAATTTATTCTCTCACTCAGCTTGAGATATGGCGACGGAATTTGGCCACATCAGTGACAAAGGAGGGTCAGTTGTTTTCTCTCACTCACACACACTCTCTCTCTCTCTCTATATATATATATATATATATATATATATATATATATATATATATATAGAGTGATAGACTTGTGTAGTTCCAGAAGGATTCGAGCCTGAATCCTTCCCACTCAAATATCATACTATGATATTCAAATACAAGATTCATTCTGTTGAAGTTGATCTATATTATTTAAGGTAACTAAAAATAAAAAATGAAGTGTTTTGAATACTTTTTGCTCAGCCATCAAGTATGCACAAAATGGACGGCCGAAAACAACATATTTCGTAGATGTCTTTAGTAGACATGCAAATTCATGATTCGACCATTTGATCATGATCTAAATATTTAAAACCCCTACATCCAATTTTTTGTTAGGTTTCAAATATTCTACACCGTTAGACTAACCAACTCACTACTTTCGGCTGTTCATTTTGCACCTACTTGATGGTAGGCAAAAATTATTTAGAGCACTTCATTTTTTTATTTTCAATTACTTTAAATAATATAGATCTTCAACAGAGTGGATCTTGTATTTGAATGTTCTAGCATGATATTTGAATGGGAAGGATCCGCGCTCGAATCCTTCCGGAACGACACAAGTTTCTCTCTCTCTCTCTCTATATATATATAGGGGTTACTGTACCTCAGCCGACAGCTGAGAGAGTTTCTCAGCCGGCGGTGACGTGACCGAATATATGCCACATATCGGTCGCAGAGTGTAGGCGCCAAAAAATTAAAAAAATCCCGTCTAAAGAATTGTCAATCAAATTGACCAAAATACCCCTTTTTACTTCTAAACTAGCAAAAACTCATCCACAACAAAATTTTTCCTAAAATATTTGTAATTTACAGAGAATTTTCTGTTGAATATATCTACAATTATAAAATTCCTAATTCTACTACATCGAAATTATAATGAAAAAAATGGATCAAGATAATGAGAAATAAACAGTAGCAGTGAAAAGTAAAAAACATGCGTTAAACATAAAAAACTGTTTTTTTATATAAGTTTTTTATTATTTTATTTCGTATTATTTTCAATTCATATAGGTTTAATAAAAGAAACTGAAATGAATAGAAAAAATGAAATTTAATATGGGGCAGCCGTATTGTTTTTTCTATTACAAATGTACAGTGTAAAAAATAATAAAAATACAATGGTTAATTATTTTGCAGGTATTTTATAAATCAGATATTTCCGTAACTGCCATAATATTTGCAGATTGGTTGGATAATATTCCATCCAATTTAAAAATGAATTGCGACTATGGTCGGTCAAGGTACTAAAAATTGCTTTATTATTAATGTATATTATAAATTGGATCTAGGTCGCAGTACACATACATTCAAAACTATAATAAAATATATATATCTTTCAATTTTATATCACGACTGCGACCCTCGTCGCATTTCTTATTCGCATAGAAATAACAAACGAAACACGCTATTGCTCAGCACTGCGACCACAGTCGCTGTCTTTTTTCGCATGCCTTGTGTAACAGAATTTTGATCGTTTTCATAGTCTGCGAACATAGTTGCAGTCATAGTACAAAATGTTCGATCACTGCGACCATGGTCGCAGATTTAATATATATAACTTTCAATTTTAGATCACGACCGCGACCCTGTCGCATTCCTTATTCGCATAGAAATAACAAACGAAACATGCTATCGTTCAGCACTGTGATCACAGTCGCTGTCTTTTTTCGCATGCCTAATGTAACAGAATTTTGATCGTTTTTCAAAGTAGATTAGCCCTGCAACCGTGAGATCAGTTCGCGTATATCACATCTTATAAAATACTATATTAATTACTCTGAATTAATTGAAGTAATTAATATTCTATCTACCGTGATACAATAGTCTCGAAAAAAGAGATGCACTAATATTAATCTCGATAAAGGAAAGATGTGCATCATACATAATCTAAAATATATAGAAAAACATTCTATAAAAGGTTAATTTGTAGTTCACATAATAAACATTGGAAAAAAGGAACTCTTCGGATTCTCCTGCCATAACTGCTTCAATTAAATATTTAATTTCTTTTACCACTTCTTCGAATACTCAACCGTCACCTATAACAATTATTATTACTATTCATGTTGTTTCACATTATTGACCTTTTTATAGTTCTTGCAACTATATATTATCTTATATCTAAAAACGATATTTGTGCTCTTCGTTTTCAATTTGATTTCAAAACTTTCAGCAAACAATGCCTTCCCCATCTTCTTCCTCTGAACACTCAGATTTCGACTTCAATCATTCTCCTACTGGTCCTCTTTCTTCAGGGTATTCTAGTGAATTTGATAGCAGTATGGACTTCACTCCTTTTGACTATCTCACTACATCAAATAATATTTTATCTGATCCTCCTCTTCATTAGGAGGATCATGAACTTATTCCTTTGCCACTTTACAGAGATATGCTTGATGAAAGCATGTCCTCTGATGCTGGAGCTCGCTTTCTTTGAGCATATCTTTTACAGGTTCTTCTCGACACGGATTGGAAGATGAGCTTGATAGAGACGATCCATTCTGAGAGTTTATCGATGAACCAAAGCACCATCAAAAAGAGGAAGAAACTGAGTACTGCGAGCCATACGACGAGGAGAAGATGAGTCAATAAGTGATGAACAGGAAGACGAGGAGAATGAAGACGACGAATCTGCTTATGATGGTGATGACGACGAAGATTAGGATTTCCTAATCTTCTGATATTCAACGTTATTTTGTCTTCTTTTAAGAGCTTTTAATGCACTTTTTTGTAAGGTCTCTTTCTGATCATATTATGTTATAAATAAAATTTACTTCTATCTGTAAAATAATCTTTTATCTTTTTAAAATACATATAAAGTATGTCGTATATTTATTATTTCTGCATCTTATCTGCGATAATGGTTGCAATACTCAGATAATAATTACATATGAAACTGCGACCACGGTCGCTGTCCAGTCATAAATAGTTTAATCGCTTTGCATTCAATGAAGTTAATAACAGCGACCATGGTCGCAGTCCAAAATTAAACTATATAACAGATGATACTGCGAACATAATCACAATCCTCTCAAATCAGTATATTTTACTGTATATCACAAATTATAAAACTGCGACTGCTGTCCTTTAACACTGCGACCATAGTCACAGTCCTTGTTCGCATGTAATATGTAAAAAAAGATTTCATAGTTTATAGGCGGCTGAGACAACAGTCATAGTGAAGAATAATATATAAAATCATACGTAAACTGCAACTATAGTATCAACCTTAATCACCGTTATTACATTTAATTTAGCAAAAAAAATCATCCACAAAATGCTGTTGTAAGCACTGCGACCATAGTCGCAGTTCTTGATCGCATGAAATATGTAAAAAAATAATAGTTTATAGCTTGCTGAGATAACAGTCACAATGATAACAAATATATAAAATAATACGTAAACTGCGAATGTAGTATCAGTTCTTAGTCACCGTCATTACATTTAACCTAGCAAACAATCATCCACGACATGCTGTCGTTAAGCACTGCGATCATAGTCGCAGTCCTTGTTCGCATGCAATATATAAAAAAATAATAATAATTTAAAATTGTAGACTGCGACAAATGGTGCTTTTAAAACTACTGAGAAATTATTGTATTGACCACTACAAGCTTAGGCGCATTCCTAAAATATATAATATCTGCGTAAATTTTTTTTTAAAACTATTGAGAAATTATTTTATTGACCACTACGAACTTAGGCGCATTCCTAAAATATATAAAACCTAGCAAAAAAAGATTTAATAAAGAAGCATTCAAATTTGTTTCGTGATTTGATGAAGTTGCACTTGAAGGGACACGATTCATATTCAGTTGGTCGCAGTTTGGTCGCAGTTATAGAGATAATTGTGACAATATTGATATCTGCGTAATTTTTTTTTAACTATTGAGAAATTATTTTATTGACCACTACGAGCTTAGGCGCATTCCTAAAATATATAAAACTAGCGCAGTTATAAGAGATAATTGTGACAATATTGACTAATGTCAGAAATATAAAAAAATAATAAACTATACAGATCTACTATCTTTTACCGCATGGGCAGTTAGTAATTTCAACTGTTTCAATAGGCGGGCCGTCCTTTCTAGTGTGGCTAATAATGTGTCATGTCATCGCAGGCTGAGAGGGACTCTCAGCTGTCGGCTGATATACATATTTTTGATACACACACAAGGAAAGTAGTGTGAGATTGTGTGTGAGAGAGGTAAAATTGGAAATATAAAATAATTCTTGAGCCCAACTGTTAAGTGAAGGGGTGTTTCTTTAAGGGTTACTAGTGCGACATGGTGAATAGTACAGTGCGCTTTCTGCAATTTACTCAATATTAAATATATCAAAATGCATCTTTGGGTGAGATTTCTTAACTTTCCATGAAAGACAATATGATGTTTAGTCAAGAAAATGAACTGTCTCGCTACCATGATGTTTTTTCGTCAAATCTGTTATCATCTTGTGAACATTTTCTACCTTGCCCACCTAATATTTATTGATCATTTATATAAATGTCTACTGATTATTTCTAGTTGGACATTCACATGTACTTCTGCATACTTAGTTGTGTAAAGATCTATTTGAGGAAGAAAATGCATTTTAAAATATTAATTCATGTGCTGTTGCTAACATTTACTGAAATGGATTTTGTAAAATCTAACCTTGGTTTAAGTGAGAGCTCATATAGTTGTAGGACATTACTTTTGTACATTTGATAATCATTTGGTTTTTGTAGTTACATGTCCACTAATAGGGTATATTTGACTTTTTTTGTTTGTCTTATTATATAGGAGGTGTTTTCAAGCTTGAATTGTTTTTGCCTGAAGAGTATCCAATGGCTGCCCCAAAGGTAACATAGATTTTTGCACACTTTTGCTGTCTATTACATCCAGATGTTAAGCTTGCTTAGTACCTATAGAAACCTTGCAATGTACACACTTATTAGTAAGTAGGTGCTGATGCACCAACGCATACTTGACAACACCCAACCCCTACACACACGCACACAAATTCTTCTGTCTGTCTAACCATCTGTTTTTTTTTTATGTTTCTTTTTTTTTTTGGTTTTTTGTGAGGTTGCACTACCAGCTTGTCTAAGCTGAAATTGGGAAAATAGGTACTATTTCACATGTGTAGAAAAGCAAATCTGCCTCTAATCTTTCATTTACTGCAAGTGTAATACTATCATCTCTCGTGCATGCAATAGTCTCAATGCTTTTAACACATGGAAGTAAGCTAACTAACATAAATCCTCCTCCACCTTCGGTCGACCTTAATATAATGATCCTTTATGCCTTCTCCCATCAATGGGGTGGGAGTTCTACAAAAAAATTTGACAAAATTTTGCAATTGGCTGTTGACGTAACATCATCCTTTTAAGTTGATTACCCTTTAGATTGGTTTAGATGCCGAGCAAATGAAAAATGAACGAGAGGATTGCCAATTAGTCCTAGAAGGAGAGACTAGTTATAAATATCTATTTTAAAGCTCATGCAACAAAGGACCAACTTCCAGAAATCCTGCGACTGACAAATATTCTAGATGAACAGGGAAGATGATGGAGATGCTATATACACAAGAAATAATGTCAAGCCTAAGGCATAGATAAAGCTAAAAGGCCAAACAGAAAACATTACAAAAATATTCATAGATCCTGTTAAATATCTTATCTCTTTTATACGAAGGGGCCTTGACTCGTGATTCCTTGTTTAGTAGCGTTTGATTAGTCTTCTAATAAATGAATTTATCCAGTGTCAAAGGCTTACGTGGAATCACATTGGCCTTGATACTTTTGAGCTGTTTTGTCAACTGGTACGTACTGCTTTGTCATGACTAAATCATGCTTATCTGGATTATATATGAGTTAGTTTTCTTATTCATTCCAAAAATGTGAGAGTTAAGACAGCTCTAAGAAGTATTGCCCTTAGAGATACGTGCCAATCAAAAATTTAAAAAATGATCAGGAGACAGAAAATCAAACAACAGACAACAGGGAATATGTGGCAGACTTTAACTCCTACTCTTTGCAGTGAATGAAGAATTTGTAGTCAAGGCGGGCACGCGCGCACGCGCACACACACGGGACATCTTGCCTTTGTAATTCTGTATTTGATGATTTCTGAAATTGTAATGTTTGGTGCTCTTCGTTGTGACTTTCATTGTAAACCAAGAAATTATATTTTGTCAGTCCTGGTATTTCCTTTTAATTATTTATTATTGTTGTTGTTGTTATTATTTTCTTAGTTTCATTTGACATTGCGATTGAACTGTTTTCTAATTCTTCTAATATTTGCTTTAAACAGGTTCGGTTCCTCACCAAAATTTACCATCCTAACATTGACAAGGCAAGTGTTCGTTTCATCCTTATTAGTCTTTTCTGCATAGAAATTATTCCTTCCCAAAGTTAACTTTTAGTGCATGCAGCTTGGAAGAATATGCCTTGATATTCTTAAAGACAAGTGGAGTCCAGCTCTGCAGATTCGAACAGTATTGCTAAGGTATTTATTTTCTTTTGTGCTATTCTATGTGTATTTTAGCAGATTCTTTAGCATAATGAGCATTCCATTTGATGGGGAACTTGCAACTAAAACTTTCATAAGAATTCTATTCTCGTTAAAGTTAAGGATATCATTTGCAGTAAGAGAAATGACATCTCTTTCATCTTCTTGTTAGCAAAGTGAACCTTGCTACTGAATTATGCTTGCTGGTTTCCTTAGACTTCTTATTTATCTTCCAAGACCTACTTGGTAACTTTGACAGGAACAGTCACGCCTGAAGTGCCTTTCTTTGTGGTATGTTATATATCCATGTGATTAGGCTCACAAAGTTCAGGATATCTGTAGGGCATTGTGCTCCCTGTTTCCTTCAGTCTCCTTCCTATAAATCAAGGTTTGAATCTCGACAATGGTGTTAGTATCATCTGTAGAATTTGGTGTCAGAATTGGCAATATTGGGAATATCATTCGTTTTGTCTTGGAGATATCAGTATTGTCCTATGGTCGCATGGGCAATATTAGTTTTGGCTGTATGTTTGGGTATTCAGTGATATTTCAAACCTTGCTATAAATCAAGAACATGATCTAAAAGTCGTGAGACCCTTTATTTATCATCACCGGTCTCTTATGCTGTGAGCATGATAGAAAAAAGTTGATGGGCGAATAAATAGAATTTGCAACCTTTTTATCTACTGGTGAGCAGAGCGATGTGGCAGTACTCTTAAGAATCATCAGTGCTGAATTGAATTCTTAGAAGGCAAATTTTGTTAGCTATAGAAGCCTAGAACCTCCATGAAATATGCCACCTTTACAGGGGAATGTGTTAAACACACTTGAGTGCAAATCTGCAAAATTCAACTTGAGCACGAGAGATGGATGAAAGGAGAAATGGTCTTTGTATTGTTGACTGCAGTGATGTTAAAGTCACAGATCATATATCAGAGTTTTAAACTGGAACATAAACCTATATACCAATTTCTCAAAATTTCAAATTTTGTTGAGTTCCCTACTTCAGCCAGCAGAATTGTCAATGCAGTATCTTTTATGAAACCAATTGTTGGTGGCTTCAGTTCTTTGATGGTAAAACCTGCCTATTTATTCTAATTTGTAAAAAATACAAACTTTCAACATTTTGCTACTGAATTGTCAATTCTGCTTCAGCCAACAGAATGATCACAACATTTTTTTTTTATGAAACTAATTTTCAATAGCTTCAGTTCTAATATGCGAAAAACATAATTGTGCGCACATTGTTTCTCAAGGTTATCCTTCTATGCTGACCCTTCTTATATTTTTTTTTTTCCTTTCGAATAGTGTATTCTTTTTTGTACTTCATTGTTCCCTGACAGATTTGTTGTCTGCTTGCTGTTATTACTCTCTCTCTCTTTGGGTTATTGGAAAATTATGCAGCACAGACACTTATACCATGCAACCATACAGTGCCGAACATACGAACACCTATCTCAGACATGGACAGTTATTTACACCAACACTTCTTGGACACTCTCAGACACTGCAAATATGTGCTCAATTATATATTATAGTTTTTAAGTTAGGACACTTCTCGACCCTTCTTGGACATGTTCTACATTTCTCATGTACTTCTTTCCCAGTACATGTTTGATGTCTTTATTACCTTCATGTATATGTTTAAGATTATAGTGAGAAAGTGGCTTCAATTTGATCTGTATAAAACTATAATAAGTTTAGATATATTTCTATATAAAAGGTGAGATACGTTCAGCTATCCTATATAAAGTTAAAGAACCAAGGCTTTCTAATGACAAAGTCAAAAGAAAATATATGATAGGTTAAAATTTCACTACGTTGTCTTATGTTATTATCTTATTGAATGTCTTGGAGATTTAGATGTATGAACATGTCTACGTCTGCATGCATGCATGTGCCACCCCAACACCCCCCCCCCCCCCCCCCCCCCCCAAAACCAAAAAAAAAAAAAAAAAAAAAATCCCAACCCAAAATCATTATATATTATAGTATCATTTTGTTGTGTCCCCACGTTCTACATTTTAGGGAATTACCATTTCATTTGTCCGTATTTGTCTACTGTATGTTCAATGTCTGTATGCGTGCCTCTTAGCTGAGAATAATGATTGAGAAAGTTCCTCATACATTTGTTACCCAACTATACTTCATTTATCAGTCCTGATGTAAATTCATTAGCTATCCGCGGTGGTAATCACAAATTTATTTAGATTGCATCACCTGGCATTCATTCTCAAGTATTTTCCACCTCCATTTGATATTGTTAGCTTGTTGATATTAAAATGTTTCTTCATTTTCAACGGGCTACTGAGTTGAATTATCTGTTTTCAACGTTTACTATTTTCCCGAGTACAGTATTCAAGCACTTCTGAGTGCTCCAAACCCAGATGACCCCCTTTCAGACAACATTGCAAAGCATTGGAAGGCTAATGAAGCTGAAGCTGTAGAAACAGGTAATTTTATTAGGTTTTGATGCTACGTTAATGTCATTAAGCAGGTGCCGAGTTTGTGCTTGCCAATAAAAGGGGCCCTTCTGATTGCAATTTCTTTAAAACATTCTGGCTTTGTTAATCCAATGGAACTTCGTTTTGGCAATGCAGCAAAGGAATGGACGCGTCTATATGCCAGCGGCGCATGATGACAATGGGACCGACATTTGGGTACAATAACATGTCTATTTCGCCACCAAAGACCCTGTTTTTCTTTTCAAATCGATGGGAAGTGCCAATCTGAGAACTACTAACAGGTCAAATCCTTTGATGCTGTTATACTGTATGCTGTATATCGACTTTCTTTAAGTTGAAGACACTTCCCTCTATGTGTATCAGTGGTTAAGTCTAAGTTTGTCATATACCCATCGCGTCTCTGTTGTGAGATTAGTACTTCTTTCGGTGGATATATATCTAATGCTGCAAAGCTACGTTCAGTTTCATAATAACAAAGTGTGCATCTTATGATTTCAGAAATGAACAGATTATTGCTCTTAATATTACCCCTGTACCTTTTCCTCGAATAGTTACTGAATTTCTGATAATCAGCTTTTGTATGTTAGTTTATATATCTGGTTGGGCTTGCTGTTGATCCAATGACAAGAAAATGAATGGAACAGTGGGAAAACAGAAAATTAGGGCATTTTTAGGAACTGCAATCATTGTTGCAGTCCCATATAGTCTGAAAAATTGTATTTTTGTGAGAATTTGCGATCATGATCGCTCTTTTAATAAAGATTAAAAAGCAAGGTATTTTTTGTGAGTGTGGCGATTATGGTTGCAGTCTTACATAGATTCAGAAATATGTCCTAATAATGAGGATTGCGATCATGGTCTCAGTCCTATAAAAACTAAAAAACAATGTATTTTTGAGAGAATTGCGATAAAGAGAATTGTGATCATGGTCGCAGTCATATAAAAACTCGAAAATAAGACATTTTTGTGAGGAATGTGATCATGTTCACCGTCCTCAGAAATTGAGTATTTTTGTGAGGACTTCTGATATCACAGTTTTCGAAAATGGGGTTTTTTTTTATGAGGACTGTGATCATGACCGCAGCCTTCAGAAATAGGACACTAATAGATCACATTTTTGAAGCTGTTTGTTTTTTTCGAAGCGATTACTGTTGGACATTTGCGTCTTTCGTCGCTGAGAAGCTTTTCTGCATTTGACACGTGAGCGCACCTGGCTGGTTTAAAAAAAGAGGTGGCTGAAGCGAATTTGATGAAGCTAAATTTTTTTTCCTAATTACGATTTGACACATGAAATTGTAGCGAAATCTCCCCTAAAAATAAATTTTTGACTCAACATTGGACTTGAATGCTAACTGGGTATCATTGAATATGGCTGAATCTACAGAAAAGTGAGTTCATACTTCAATCTAAGTTATATGCCAGTGAAATTTGTTATTACGTTATATAATGCTAAATATACATTAACTAGATGGGACATATAAGTACTTGTATATTTGGATATACATTCAAATATATAAATATCTATTACAAAAATTCAGATAACTTGTCATTATAAGTACTTGTACATTCGGATATACATTCAAATATATAGATATCTATTTAAAAAATTTAGATAATGCATAATGATATTTTAAATACACACACATACATACATATAGACACTTGTCAAAGTATTTTTTGTTGATCATATCTTTGAACAAAAACTGTCTCTAGTTGATCCTAGTCTAATGTGTAGACTAGGGCATATATAACGATTCCTAAGAAGTATTTTGAAGATTATTTATTTTATAATTTTTATTTTGAACTTATTAATGAAACTTGATTGGAGTATGTACCACCATTACTTTTAATAATAATCTTAACAATCTGAATCATAATAGTAGTGGCAATACTAATTATTACAATAAACTTTAAAGAAATATAAATAACATAAATAACCAAAATGCTAAATTAGGTAATATTTAATTGCAACATTTATCACAAGAAATCACAAAAAGAAATTCAACAAGTTGAACACTTCCTCCACTTGAGCGTATGCATATGATAAGCAATTATCTCTTTGTTTTTTAGGTGAGAAAACAGCCAGTGAGTGTGCATGATCATATATGTTTATGCGAAAAAAGACTCTAATTTTTAGATAATTACAAAACATAAAATTAAAGTTACTCGTGAGCATTGTGAAGCAGAGATGCGCATGCTTCGTTGGATGTGTGGTAACACGCGAAGAGATAAGGTGAGAAATGAAGATATTCGTTTTAAGATAGGTGTAGCCTCTATAGAAGAGAAGATGAGAGAAAACCGCGTACGATGCTTTAGTCATGTGCGACGTAAATCTATAGATTCACCAGTCCGGGCGAGTAGAACGTATCAATTTATGACACGTTAATAGAGCGCAGGGGAGACCGAAGAAAACATAGATGGAGGTAATACGACAAGATATAAAGGCTAAAGGTCTTAGTGAAAATATATTGCTCGATAGGAATGAGTGGAGAAAGCTGATCTATGTGCCCGATCCGGCGTAATTCTCTTTTGGTTCATGTAGCCTACCCCAAATACTTGGGGCAAATGGCATAGTTGTTGTTGTTGTTGTTGTGAGCATTGTGAAAGCACATTTGATATTTTAGTTTACATTAATTAATAAAGAAGTGGAAACAAAGAAAAATTAGTTAGAAGGGAGATCTAGGAGGATAATTTCATCCTTGTCACCAGCCACCAGTTTTCATTGAGAGCGAGTTTTCTTTGTTTAAATCTAAGAGTAATGGCCTAAACATATTTAGTTGAAAGTGAAGCTTTTTATTTTAAAATATGATGAAAACAACAACAACAACAACATCACTCTGTTAATTATTTTAATTTAATCCACTTAACAATCTTTTAACGTAAGTGTGTGAGTTATACACCTACATCACATCTTTTTGAAATGCAAGTTCTAATGTAGTTTGTGAAGGCAGGGCCGATAGAATTTGGATTAAAAACCTTAAACGCTATAAAATTTTGAATTCTCTAAAACTAATATTGATAGAATTTGGTCTCTCTCTCTCTCTCTCTCTCTCTCTCTCTCTCTCACACACACACACACACACACACACACACACACAACTAAAGCTAGTGTAATTTATGTCCTGATATATAATGGCTAAGAGCAACATCATTCCATGTTGATATTCTATTTGAATTAACATCATTTTGGAAATTTCTATTCAATTTTCACTAATTAGTGTCTATTTATTTATAGGCACTCATTAAAAATAACCTTTGGCATTATAAGAAGAAGTTAGAATTCATAGATTTTAAAAGTCAAAATTGGCATAACCATTAAGTGGAAGAATTTTCTTTTTAGAGTATCGTCCAGATAAAGAAGTTACAAGATTTATTTTTGTTTTTTGCATGATAAGAATTACAAATTTACAATGCTTGGAAAAAAGAAAGATAAAGGTAAACAGGTTTTTTTTTTTTTTCCAGCTTAAGCAAACATGTTACCAAGCATTTCATTTATTCTCGTTGCTTTTTGAACTATTTCTCATATAAAAATAAATAATTTTTTATTCTTATGCTTGCTTCTCTGAAGGAACAGTGAAATTTATAAAAGAAACAACACCACCTTTATTATGTTCTGATTCTCTATAGTGCTGTTTTTTGTCTCAGATTTTATGACAGGGTTAAACTAAACCAAAAGAAGTGTACGTAGAAGAAAGAAAGAAAGAAAGAAAAGAGAGGTTGAGAAATATCAATAAAATCAAAGATGAGAGTTACTTGATAAAAATTCTCATCTTTTTTGTTGATTTATCATTACTTGATAAAAATTCTCGTCTTTTTTTTGATAGAAGAAGGCTACGAAGAGACCGAGAATGAGGACGTATTGGAGAAAGGAGCAAGCAAAACATTGAATGAGAATCGAAAGAAGAATAGTAAAACTCTCTTTCAAATTTATCAAGCAATTGAGATGTTGATCTATGAAAGAATTGCCAAAGCTGAGAACTCTAAGTAAGCATGGGAAATCATCCAAACATCTTACAAAGGAGAAGAAAAAGTAAAGAAGATGCATCCTCAGTCCTTGAGATCCGAATTTGAGAAGTTGGAGATGAAAGAACAAGAAAGTATGGTGGAGTACTTCACAAGAGTTACTTCGGTTGTAAATCAAATGACTTCATGTGGTGAAATTCTAGAAGATGAAAGAGTGGTAGAGAGAAGATTCTTCGGAGTCTACCACCGAAGTTTGATCATGTTGTGGTTTCTGTTAAGGAATCAAGTGATGCTTCAACTCTTTCTCTCGAGAAGCTGCAAGAAAAGTTGAAAGCTCATGAATTCAGAATAAATCAAAGAACTCCTCCTCCGCCCCAACCCGATCAAGCACTCAAGTCTCACGTTGTGTCTACGGGAGGCTGAGGTTCTTATTTCAATCGCGGTCGTGGAAGAGGTGGAAACTTCAGAGGAAGAGGATCAAACTTCTATTGGAGAGGAAGGGTTTATTCAAACAATGAGCAACATCCAAAAGACAAAGATGATCAAAATTTCATATTTTCACAAAGAGGTCGAGGACGTGCAAATCAATGAGGAAGAGGTCGTGGCTATTTCGAATGTTACAATTGTCACAAACTGGTCACAAGGATAGTGAATGTTGTACAAGCAAGACAAGCGCAATAATGCTAGATACTATTGTGCGCCGAACAACAACCCCAAGAGGAACCCTAGATCTCCAAAGCAAAGAAGAACAATACAACAAACCAGCACAAACACCAATCACAGAGAAAAAACATAGAACACAGATTTAACGAGGTTCGGACTTGATGCCTACGTCCGGGGGCAAGAAAGAGGGAGGGTTTTATTGATTTTTACAAATCAATACACATACATCAATGGGGATCGGAAAAGTTCTGCCTCTGTTCTACTCTCCTCCCTGATTGCACACAAAACCCCTCTCAAAAGATACCTCTCAAGATTTCTCTCCAGAATCAAACCCTAGAAATTCAACACAGCCCTTAAATAGGGTCCAAAATAACCCTTTCCGAAAACAGCAGACCCTGACTGTCGGTCGACCGGCCAGTCGGACCGACCCCATGCACACGGTCGACCGGGCCGGTCGAACCGTTCCCAACCGAGAGTTGGGTCACTTCAGTCGGTCGACCGGGCGGTCGACGAGCTCCTCCTGCGGTCGACCGGATTACCCCCCCGGTCGACCGCTGATGCCTTGTGCATGTTGTGCACGTCGGGCGACCGCAACCCGTTCGACCGAACTCCTGCGCTGCTGCTTGTTAAGTGCTGCTGAATTCTGGATTCCCTTCTACTCTTCGTTGACTCTTCGACGACATTCCTCCCCCAACCAATTCTCCACCTCGGTGAAGATTTTTCTAAAATCTGAGCCGATCTCCAACGTACCTCAGTCTTTCACCTGGCGAAATCGACACACGATCTCGGCGAAATCGACACACGATCTCCGGCTTGGAATCTGTAGCTCAAACTATCCACTGGAAAGCACCGCACATGCCTTCCATGCACTTTACCTTAGGAGAACTTTTCATACCTGCCGATCAACCATACCGTGGGTCCTCCTCCGCAACTTCCCGACCTCACGAAGACTCCTCATGAGCCAACACTGACTCTCCACTGGACTAGCTCTATCTAGTCTACCTGTCTTCCACTGACTGTGTCCAACCAAGTCTGCGCTAGAGCACACCAAACATCATCGGCTTCAACTGGATGCACACCACTCCTTATGCAAGCTCATCATCTTATTACCGGAAGATCAATCTGTTCCTCGAGATCACAACACCTCACCTCTACGTGAAATCCAACTGGCCACAACACTTCACCTCTACGTGAAGTCTTCCACCTCTACGTGAAGTTCCATCGGCCACAACTCTGCACCTCTACGTGAAGATCCAAACAGCTTCTCGAGAACCCAAATAGCTTCATA
>JAVJIF010018184.1:0-56860 GCA_038442645.1 Agave tequilana
GTGATGGTAAATATGATGATAAAAATATACTTTTCACTACCAATCACACCCCTAAAGGCAAATTGGGTATGAACAACAAAGGACGTAGCGACATGGCGCAGTCTTCTCAAGCCAAAGGGAAGGAGGACTATGTCCGTTGAATTGTCCGAGGACGTACAGTCAAAAGCCAAGAAGAGCGGCTTCAATAATCAGGAGTCTAAGTTCCCTCCAAATAGTACTCCTTCAGAGACGATCAGGTGGTCACAATATTCCATTTGCCCACAAAGGGAATAAAATGAAGCTACTAGAGGCTCGGCGTCCCAATGAAATAGGACGCACGAATGACCCCAATACTGTCTCTACCACAGGATGATTCACCATCCTACCGACAAGTGCTATGTCCTCAAGGACAGAATTCAAGCCTCGATAGACGCAGGGGTCCTGACACTGAAGGCAGAGCAGAAGAAAGTCACTGCCAATATGGTGGCCCTCGAGTTCGGCAAAACCCCAAAGGTCACAGTTCCTGACGGGACCTATCAGTCCCTGTGCCACGATTGGAAGTCAAACATCCTGCTGCTAAAACTCAGGATAATAGAGGTCTTGTTCCCTTAACATTGGAGACAGGGGAAGTCATGTGGATACACCCGACCTTGTCCAAGACGTACAGTGGGATTCAAAGAAGTCCAAGTCGAAAGGCAAATCTTGCAATGTCATCTCCCTCCTACCGGACGATGACAATCTTACATCAGCTTCCCTCAGTGATTCTGAAAGAGAAAAGCATGCTTGCACAACGCAGGCCGATGTACCTCAGCCGACGGGTACTCGATTCGGAAAATCATACTTAAAACAGTATGAGAAAGCTACTGACGAGACACAACAGCAAACGACATCAGTACAAGTACCAGCATCCGCTTCGATTCCAACCAAGAGAAAAGAGAAGCCTAAAGAAGTCTGGTTCGACCATGTCCTGAAGAAGCCTTCAGACCCAGGGCTTGACACGCCCTTTCGTTTTGACATATTGGCCCAATTGGCTAATATCCCGGCTCATATTACATACACGAGCTACTTCGTCTCTATAAAGAGACAAGAGAAGCACTCAGGGATGCCCTGGCTAATTCAGAATCACTCCTGACGTATATGCCAGAGACCCCTAAAGATGACGCTCAGTCTTCTTGCCCTGAATGCCATCATGTGCAATCAAAGGTACCTGCTATTACCTTCACAGTGGAGGATATGTTGGCAGATGTTCTTCGATGGAGCATTACAAATAGGTCCTAAAGGCAGGATCATCGCCAGCGTGGGGTTGTGTTTCTCTCCACAAAATCACGTCCTTCCTAGAGCATTCTCTCTGACGGAATCATGCTCCAACAATGCGACGGAATATAATGCTCTGCTCATTGGCCTTCAGCTCGCCCATGGAATGGGGGTACGCTATCTTGAAGCTTACAACGATTCAAAACTGATTATCAATCAGGTTAAAGGCGAATATGAGGTCCGCCACGAAGACTTGGTGCGTATTACCACACAGTCATCAAATTGGCTAATCTGTTTGATGGCTTCTACATTGGACACGTATCTCGATCTCAGAATACCAACGCGGACGCTCTTGCTGCATTAGCAACAACACTAGCCTTGCCAGTCGACACCGAGTATCACCTCACAGTGGCAACTCGACACCTTGTATGCTCTAAGCATATGTTAAGAACCCGAGAAGTCTATAATGTCTCGACGGATCTTGAGCCGAGAGATTGGAGATTTTTCTCATCGACTATGCCTTACATAGTCTGCTTCCAGACGATCCTAAAGAAGCGGCATCTTCAGACGAAGGTCTCTCTATTTCTACTACGATCCAACCCTGAAGACACTTTACCGTCGTTCATATGACGGTGTTCTCCTCCGTTGCCTTTCCAATTCAAAGGCACAGGAAGTGCTTAAAGAAGCACACGACGGCATTTGCGGAGCTCATCAGCCAGGTCCAAAGCTTAAAGACAGATTGCATAGGCTTGGATATTATTGGCCAACCATGATAGCCGAGGCCATCCAATATGTACGAAGGTGCAAAGTATGCCAAATTCATGCGGACTTCATACATCAGCCTCCAGAGTTGCTCCACCCAACTGTTGCTTCATGGCCATTTGAAGCATGGGGAATCGATGTCGTAGGGCCAATCAGCCCCTCTTCGACAAGAAGTCACCGGTTTATCCTGGCAATAACCGATTACTTTTCAAAATGGGTGGAAGCTATACCACTGGTTGAAGTCAAAACCTCTAATGTGGTTAATTTCATCAAACACCATGTCATCCATCGATTTGGTGTCCCTAGGCGGATCATCCATGATAATGGTCCCCAATTCATAAGCCAGGTATTCTATCGTTTCTGCAATAAATACCGAATTCAGAATGTGGCTTCACTGCCTATAATCCCGCGCTAATGGCTTGGCGGAAGCATTCAACAAAATAATCATCAAGTTACTCAAGAAGTTCATTTCCTCGAATAAGCGAGATTGGGATGAAAAGCTTGGTGAATGTCTTTGGGCCTACCGAACCACGGTTCGGGCCCCCACAGGCAATACGCCTTTTTTCCTGGTATACGGGTGTGAAGCAGTCATACCATTGGAGATCCAGATGTCGTCATTACGAGTCACTTTAATGATTAAGAACACATCAGAGGACAATGATCGGTTGCGCCTTCAAGAGCTCGAAGCCCTAGATGAGAAGCGACTACAAGCTCAGCAACACATCGAGTTGTATCAAGCTCGAATCTCAAAAGCCTTCAATAAGAAGGTCAAACAGAGAATCTTCCAGAAGGGAGATTTGGTTTTAGCCGTCAGACGACCGATGATTATGACGCACACGACCAAAGGCAAGTTTCAGCCTAAATGGGAAGGACCGTTTGTAATAAAAACAGTCTATTCAAACGGAGCATACCGCCTTATGACTTCAGATGGCGACTTACTGATTAGTACACAATATTGCATATTTTACCACATAATCCCCATGCATTTTTGCAAATAAATATATGATTTTTACTCATCTTCTCTATATTTTTACAGGTCCACAACTGAAATGAGAGAAAGCCCAATAATCACTTTAATTAGCAATAATTAAAGAGATTAATTCTAAGCCCAAGATAAAGCCCAAATTTGAAATCAGAATCCAGAGAGATCCGCGTAACAACTCAAGATTCTAGAAGGCCACGTGGATAACAACCTCGCAACCAACTCACAACAGAAAGTTGTTGCCAAACGGTTGAGATACTGCCGCAAATCCCGGGATTTTCCCGCCAATCTGCGGCCAGATCTGGGCCGTTGAGTCCCAGATTCTGGCCACCTGTCCGGGTTCTGGAGAGTTCTCTCAGGGCCTATAAATACTGCACCTGGACCTGCGAGCAAAGACTGAACAGCAAGAGATGGAGAAGAGAGGAGAATTAGTAGATGCTTGTATTTTTGTAGGTTTTTCTCTAGGTTTTAGTTCTTTAGACCCTCTTCTTCTCCCTAGAAATTTTGTAAAGAGAGAGTTTGTAAGAGAGAGAAAGCTTGTGTACATCAAGGAGTGACAACTTGTGAAGCAAGGATTCATCCATTCTCTTCTCTCTACTCTTGCATTTTCTTTAGTTACTTGCTTTCTTTATTTCTTACTTTACTTTCTTGCAATTTAGTTCATGCTTTGTTTTACTTTCTTATGGCTTGTAGCTAACTTTTCTACATGTACTAGCTAACCACTAACCTTGCTAACTACTAACTCATGGGTGATTACTATCTTTAATCTTGCAAGTTGGATGGTCTTCTCTTCTCCGATGGGTTAAACCCCCCGTCATCCAAGTGAGAAAGTAATTAGATCAACACGCAAGACGAATCTATGCCGATGAATCAACATGAGGCGCGCATTCACTATCACGGAGTTTAGTAAGTTTTGGCAAGGTAGTAAAGTTAGCTAGTCATGGCTTTTTCATTCTAAAGTTTTCATTCTTTTAGTTTTAGTTCCAAAGCAAATCTTGTTGGCCCAAAGGCCTATCACTCTAGTTTTGATGATGATCAACTCAGTAGTTATAGTACTAATGATCTTGTTTAATTAGTGACAGATTCTTTATCAGATCTTAGTAGGTGCAAAGCTCAACAAAGGATATATTGTCAAGATTTAGAGCTTGCACGATGTGATCAAGGAGCTTTTGGATCAAGCTTGGACCAAGTCAAGAAGATGAAAGCCTTCAAGTGAAGACTTCAAGAGGATGAAGACTTGTGTCTAGGTATAAGATTTTGTTTTTGTTTTAAAAAAAATGTAAAGGATAGATAGTTGGTGGATTGCTCAAGTCTATATCACACACACACTCTTGATAGAACTCTTGATAGAATGATTTTCATAAAAGATTTTCCTAGTTAAGAAAAGATTTTTATTTGTGATAAAATACAATTTGGTTTTTGGTATTCATGTATACATATCCTTTAACCAAAACACGTTTAGTGCTTTATGTCAAAAACTAGATATTTCATCTTGATTGTGTGGTGGATCATATCCATACACACTTTGCTTTATAAGTTCAAAATATCTTGTTTTTTTTATTTTGTGAAGTTATGGAAAAACAAGTTTTAGAAAAACATATTTTTTAAAAAACAGTTTTTATTTTGATTGAAACTATTTTTCTGGATTTACTGTGAATTTTTTGGATTTTATTAAGCCAAAAGACCAATCCTTAATCCCTATTTTCTGGTTCTGCCAGTTCTGATTTTTCAGAACTGACAGAGGCCGTCGACCGGGTCGGTCGACCGACGTGCACAACGTGCACGCCAGTGTGCACTGGAGATCGGTCGACCGGGCCGGTCGACCGCTTCAGAGAGCTTTGCTCTCGAGAAGTATCGGTCGACCGGCCGGTCGACCGACAGAGAGTTTACTCTCTTCTCCAGTTGCGCGGTCGACCGGGCCGGTCGACCGGAGGCTGCAACGGTCGGATTTTTGACCGTTGCCGGTCGACCGGACCGGTCGACCGTATAGCTCTGACAGAGCCCAACGGTCATTTTTCTGGCCTCTATAAAAGGGGGTTTTGTCATTGTTTGAAGCCAAGATTTTGAGGACTTCTTGAGCCAGTTTTTCCAAGTGATTTCAGAAGTTTTCTCCACAAAATAGAGTGCCAATATTTCCTATCAAAAGGGATTTTATCAAGAGAGTGTTTATTGTGATTTCTTGAGTTTTCCATCAAAAGTTCTTTCCTTGATTTCTCACACTACACTTGAGCATCCATTGAGCTATTCATCCTATAGGAGAGTTGTAGTGAGAGTTTGTAATTGGTGATCAAGTGTTTAGATCACCAAGAGATCATTTCTTGTTCTTTGAGAAGGCGGACGGTTGTGTTCGCGGTTTGATTGAGGGTCCTAGTGAGGACTTGGTGTTGTTGGGTCCTAGTGAGGACTTGTAGCTTGAGGTGCGGCCTCGACGAGCCGGTGGGCTTGTGGTGTGTAAGGGACTAGAGAGTCCGAGGGCTTGTAGGTGTTGCGGCACCGAGGAGAGATCCAGTGGGATCTTGCATAGTGAAATCCTTCGTGTGTCGAAGGCGGGATGTAGAGCAAGTGTGCTCGAACCTCGAAACAAACCCTTTGTGTTTGCGATTGCTCACTCTTGCTCTCTTACTCTTTTTGTCTCTATTATATCTTGCATTACTTACATTGTATTTACTTTACATGCTTGATATACCCTTGTGCTTAATTGTTACATACTTGCTTGGGTTTGTTGTTAACACTAGTATTCAACCAAGAGAGCCAACGCGGCACCTCAACCCATTCAAGGGGATCTAGAGTTTGTCCAGAGCCTCGCAAGGGGAATTCGGCAACACTCTTGTGTTATACATAAGTGTTCAATTAAAGAAGTTTTATTTGGTCATCTTAGTTTTAATTCCGCATTATTTGTTCATAAGTGACCATTAGATTAGCCATCACCTATTCACCCCCCCTCTAGGTGATCTTACAATTGGTATCAGAGCGATTTCAATTGGTATCAGAGCTAGTGCTCTTGATATTGGGTCTAACAACCTAAGAGTTAAAGATCCTCCTTTTAGGCTAATCACAATATTTTTGTACACACACACACTCACCATGGACTTCATGTCACCACCCACCTTTGATATTCTTAACATCCAAACTTGGAAGGTTAGATGTCATTGTACCTCAAGGCCTTAGGAATTCATGCTTATCTTGCTACTACTAATAATGATTATTGTTCAAATAGCAAGTACATTGAGGCTAATGCAAAAGCCTTCATGCTCTTAAATGTACCCTAAATGATGATTATTTATCTAGGGTTTCTAACATTGAATCGGCTTTTGTAGCTTGGAACATCATCACCTCCCTTGGCGAAAAGGATCTATATTATGCCGGGAGCGATTCGGATGTTGGAAGCGACACCTCCAACAAGTGCTACATGGTCCAAGGGATAACCCCCTTGAGGTAACTTCCGAATCCGAGGATGAGGATGCTACTATGTCTTATGATGAGCTAAATTCATTTTGCCAGTCATTGCTTGAAAGATTTGACATAATAAAAAGGAAAATAAAAATTTGAAAAAGGATATTGCTTGCATGCATGTAGAACATGACTCTTTTAGAGGTAACATTGCATGCTTGGAAAAAGATAACAAGAATTTGAAAAAGAACATTGATTGCATGCATGTAGAAAATGATTCTTTTAGAGATAAACTTGCATGTTTAGAAAAGAAAATAAAGTTTTGAAAAATGAGAATGTTTCCTTTATTTTCAAATTAAATGATTTATGTGAAGGGAACACTATTTTGAAGGATAAGATTGATTTGGTGGAAAAACAAAAGGAAATCGTTTTTCAAGAAAATAAATCTTTAAAAAGAAAATTTGTTGAAAAGAAAAGGAGAATGTTTTTCAAAAGAAAAAGAAAAATGATTCTTTATCTCACCATGCTTTACATGCCACAACTAATGAGATTAAGAATTTGAAAAATAAGATAGAAAATTTGAGCTCTAATTTGAGCACATGTGCATTCAATCATTCTAAGTTGGAATCTTTGTTTCAAAAGAAACAAGTTCCCCATGCTCATGCACATACACATCATGCTCATGCTTATGTTGCACATCACGATCACAATCACACTCATAAGCATCATGATAGGGTGTACACTTGTACACATTGTGGTCGCAAAGGCCATTTAGCAAAATATTGTTTTGATAAGAAGCATAACTTATATTTGCTATGTCTAAAGGATTTTGGGTTCCTTATAATAAAGCTAACCCCAAAGGACCCAAGAAAATATGGGTACCAAAACCCCCACCTTTTGCTTGTGATGTAGGTGAGGGCTCTCACAAAACGTGAGAGGGATGGTACCTTGATAGTGGATGCACTTGGACATGATGGATATACTTTTTGGTTGCATCGCTATCAAGGAGCTTTGGTGGATCAACCACCATGCTAGGAGCTTTGAGTTGGTAACAATTTCTAAACTCCTATTTTATTTATGTACATGCTTTTATTTTCATAATATCATTCATAGCATGTTCATGTTTTAAGATTTTATGTGCTTCATGTGGCATTTACATGCTTAAATGTAGAATGCGTCAAAACTTGCATTTATACATATATGTATAGTGAACTACAATTGACTCATATATATTTGGACTTCATGCTCATTTGTATCCACTATATGCATGTGTATAGGCTAGTTTTGATGATTCGGTCATTTATACTTGTTATGCCTATCTTTGGTTTTACTTCATGTATATGTGTGTTTAATTCAAATCTAATAAATATACATGTATACCCTTGAGTCATTTGCCTTCATGCAATATATATTGAACTCTTTTAGATTTGGGATATGTATGCATATTGTTAGAATTGGATAATCATACATATACCATGAAGATAGTATTTTAAATAAATAATAAAAAAATTGATGATTTTTCATGTTTTTGATTTGTATTAAAGATTAAAACATGTGTAAAACAAAATGTGATTTATGATCTTTTTGAGCTTGAATGACTACTTTCATGAAAATGCTATTTACATACCTTTGAACACTCATCTTTATTCAAAAATATATTTATGAGCTTTATGGACTATGAGTGCTTGGATTTTTTATGTACTTAGTCTCATTCATGAAAAACATATGATTTGACATATTTGAAGGATCTTTAACTAGTTTTCAAAAACAATTTATACTAGTTATGTATTCTTCAAATAGTTTTTGAGATTGTCACATGATTCAATTTTTCTTAAAATTTAATGCTTCATGATTTGAATATTAGTTTATATGTTAGTTTTTGTCAACACTAGGATTTATACTTGAACATATCATGGGCCTCAAAAAGATCTATTAGTAAGTGTGCTTAAATGCTTATTTGAACCCTTGAAATGTACTTGTATTGCTTAGTTTTGATGATTCATACATATTTAAACTTATGTTCACCTTTTGGATTTGATTTATGATCATGTGCCTTTTATTTCATGTATATGTGTGTTTTGCCAAACCTTAAATATACATGTATAACTCTTGAGTCTTTTGCCTTCAATGCAAATCCATTCATATAGACTCACTTGAGTTTAAGAGATATGTATGTATATTTCATGTATTGTCAAAACATACATATATCTTGACATATAGATTTTTTTTCAATGATTTAATAAAAAATGTGAGATGATTTTGATGTTTGTGATTTTCTAAGGAATATTGTACCTTATTGCCATTTTCATGATGCCATGTTTCACATAACATTAGTACACTCACTTCTTTTGAAACTATTTGGACTTTATAGATTAGAGTGTTTGAGTGTTTTGTGTTTCATTGCTATTTCATGAAAATCCTTAGATTTATTCTTGATAGAAGGATTTCGTACTAGTTGTTAAACACTCTCATTTAACTAGTTCGAATTCTTCATGTGTTGTTAATGCTAAGCTTAATTCAAATCTTATTTTTCAAGCTTATGCATTAGATTTTAAAATGGTATCAATATTTTTTATTTGATATCAAAGAGAAAATTCAAAATTTGTTTTGATAAAAGAATTAATGATTTTTGTTTGATGAGAAAAATTCAAAATTTTTGATTTGTATTGCCCCTCCTTGACTTCTTTATTTTTGACATAAAGGGGGAGAAAATTTGTTGATTTGATTTTACTTTGAACCCTTTGTTGATGATTGACAAAAAGGGG
Organism: Agave tequilana; assembly: GCA_038442645.1. Taxonomy (NCBI): domain Eukaryota; kingdom Viridiplantae; phylum Streptophyta; class Magnoliopsida; order Asparagales; family Asparagaceae; genus Agave; species Agave tequilana. The sequence continues at coordinate 9,133 of JAVJIF010018184.1, forward strand.
GAGAAGTATTTGTGTTTTTGTCTTGATATATATGCATGATTTCCTTGCTTAAGGGGGAGAAGTATTTGTCCTTCTTACTTAAGGGGAATTAAGATTTGTATTTATGCATATGTGTTTTGATTTATGCAAATAGGAGTAAAAAGATTTTGATTTATGCTTGTTGCATCTCCATATTTGCAACCATATTCATGTGCTTCATGATCATATTTATTATTTATTTTGTATGCATGAGTTAAGGGGGAGCTTCTTTGAAGCTTTACTTTAATCCATGCATATATAACTCCATGAGTTTTGTCATCATCAAAAAGGGGAGATTGTTGGCCCAAAGGCCTATCACTCTAGTTTTGATGATGATCAACTCATGTAGTTATAATACTAATGATCTTGTTTAATTAGTGACAGATTCTTTATCAAGATCTTAGTAGGTGCAAAGCTCAACAAAGGATATATTGTCAAGATTTAGAGCTTGCATGATGTGATCCAAGGAGCTTTTGGATCAAGCTTGGACCAAGTCAAGAAGATGAGAAGCCTTCAAGTGAAGACTTCAAGAGGATGAAGACTTGTGTCTAGGTATAAGATTTTGTTTTTGTTTTAAAAAAATGTAAAGGATAGATAGTTGGTGGATTGCTCAAGTCTATATCACACACACACTCTTGATAGAACTCTTGATAGAATGATTTTCATAAAAGATTTTCCTAGTTAAGAAAAGATTTTTATTTGTGATAAAATACAATTTGGTTTTTGGTATTCATGTATACATATCCTTTAACCAAAACACGTTTAGTGCTTTATGTCAAAAACTAGATATTTCATCTTGATTGTGTGGTGGATCATATCCATACACACTTTGCTTTATAAGTTCAAAATATCTTGTTTTTGTATTTTGTGAAGTTATGGAAAAACAAGTTTTAGAAAAACATATTTTTAGAAAAACAGTTTTTATTTTGATTGAAACTATTTTTCTGGATTTACTGTGAATTTCTGGGATTTTATTAAGCCAAAAGACCAATCCTTAATCCCTATTTTCTGGTTCTGCAGTTCTGATTTTTCAGAACTGACAGAGGCCGGTCGACCGGGTCGGTCGACCGGACGTGCACAACGTGCACGCCAGTGTGCACTGGAGATCGGTCGACCGGCCGGTCGACCGCTTCAGAGAGCTTTGCTCTCGGAAGTATCGGTCGACCGGGCCGGTCGACCGACAGAGAGTTTACTCTCTTCTCCAGTTGCGCGGTCGACCGGGCCGGTCGACCGGAGGCTGCAACGGTCGGATTTTTGACCGTTGCCGGTCGACCGGACCGGTCGACCGGTAGCTCTGACAGAGCCCAACGGTCAGATTTTTCTGGCCTCTATAAAAGGGGGTTTTGTCATTGTTTGAAGCCAAGATTTTGAGGACTTCTTGAGCCAGTTTTTCCAAGTGATTTCAGAAGTTTTCTCCACAAAATAGAGTGCCAATATTTCCTATCAAAAGGGATTTTTCAAGAGAGTGTTTATTGTGATTTCTTGAGTTTTCCATCAAAAGTTCTTTCCTTGATTTCTCACACTACACTTGAGCATCCATTGAGCTATTCATCCTATAGGAGAGTTGTAGTGAGAGTTTGTAATTGGTGATCAAGTGTTTAGATCACCAAGAGATCATTTCTTGTTCTTTGAGAAGGCGGACGGTTGTGTTCGCGGTTTGATTGAGGGTCCTAGTGAGGACTTGGTTGTTGTTGGGTCCTAGTGAGGACTTGTAGCTTGGGTGCGGCCTCGACGAGCCGTGGGCTTGTGGTGTGTAAGGACTAGAGAGTCCGAGGGCTTGTAGGTGTTGCGGCACCGGGAGAGATCCGGTGGGATCTTGCATAGTGGAAATCCTTCGTGTGTCGAAGGCAGGGATGTAGAGCAAGTGTGCTCGAACCTCGAAACAAACCCTTTGTGTTTGCGATTGCTCACTCTTGCTCTCTTACTCTTTTTGTCTCTATTATATCTTGCATTACTTACATTGTATTTACTTTACATGCTTGATATACCCTTGTGCTTAATTGTTACATACTTGCTTGGGTTTGTTGTTAACACTAGTATTCAACCAAGAGAGCCAACGCGGCACCTCAACCCATTCAAGGGGAATCTAGAGGAGTTTGTCCAGAGCCTCGCAAGGGGAATTCGGCAACACTCTTGTGTTATACATAAGTGTTCAATTAAAGAAGTTTTATTTGGTCATCTTAGTTTTAATTCCGCATTATTTTCATAAGTGACCATTAGATTAGCCATCACCTATTCACCCCCCCTCTAGGTGATCTTACAATTGGTATCAGAGCGATTTCAAATCTCTTCTTGATTTCTTTTCCGATTATTTTCATCATGAACATATCCATCCATTCTTTCATTTCTTCTTCATTGTTTTATTCTTCATTCTTTTAAGCATAGAAGAATTCTCGTTTTACATCTTCACTACCTATCGTAAAGCTTCCATCGCGAGCTCTCCCTGAGAATCGACTCGGTATAGCCCTATGCTATAACGGAGATAGGAAAGGGTATATTAATCATCTTTCATACATTTGTGGAGTGATCTAAGCACTTGAGGTTGTTTCTAAACCTTATCTCCTTAATTGAATACATATATTTGTGCTCATTTATACTCCATAATACAACACCTTTCCCGTCTAATCAAAAAAAAATGGCGCCGTTGCCGGGGAGAGCAACGGTTTTGATTTAAAGTGAAGAACTAAACGAATCTTCTTCTCTGTTGCAGGTTACAGGTTGAAGAAACAGGAAACTTTGCATTGCAGTGACATATAAGTGGACCTGGGCCTCTGCTCTCGAAAGCAGAGACCAGGATCCCTCAGTTTTACCGCAAATTCTGGGTTTTTGCCGCAGAATTGCGGCAATCCTGAGTTGACTACTTACCAACTTTCTGCAGGGTCTCCAGCTCTGTAAAATTCAGCTGCTGCAATAATTAATACTTGTATTCTTCACCTTATATCTATTAATAATCAACAGTAAAAAATTGGTTGTTAACGTTAAACATTATTTAGACATTTGCATCATTAGGCACGTGTCTTTCAATACATTTACTTTTACTGTTGAAGAGTGCTAGAGGCAAGGTACGTTTTGCATTGCATGTAGACTAGGAATCATCTCTTGCTTGATTTTCATGCTTTGAGTGTATCCTAGTTATATATCTTGTACACTTGCACAATCCAATTTTAAGGGCATAACCCATAAATAAGATAAGGTGGGGAGTTCATTACCCTTTCCTTAGCCCGAAAATCATTTTCCCAAGCACTCACTAACCCAAGCCTAATTTAATAAAAAAATAGACATTGGCCCTAGGACATCTCGGACTCATTTAGGAGATTATCCTAAGGGGGAAAAGTGTTGGAAGTTGACTTTTGCAAAATCAGTGTCTAGGAAAGGGATTGAGGGCCGAAAGCCCGAAGGTTGGTGGTTACTTAATTAAGGAATGTCTCTGACGGAAAACCTCCCAACAACCTGATCTTTCCTGGCTGATTAGCTTGTAGTTAACGTCTACACTAACCTCCCGTGGACAGTCTAATCAGCTAGGAGTCGTCTAGGTCATAGGTCTACCCTAACTTAGGTTAGAAATTTTTCTTTGTTTGCTTATTTGTTTGTTTCTTTTTGTTTGTGTTTGTATTGTGTGATATGGCATTCAACAATTCTTTCCATTCTAATAATAATCCATATTTCACACAGACTTCATTCTATTCGGATAATTCAAACCCGGCGTTTTACAATATGCACCAACCACATACGCCGGGTTGGCCTTATCCGAATCAATATGACCCATACCCCCCATCTAATAACTATAATTTCCATAATGATTTCAACTCTTCACCGAGTCATTGGGGATTCACGTACCCCGAGTCAAATTTTCAAATTCCTTGTCCACCATATCCACCCAGTCCACAACATTTTCAAGATACATACTCAGTTCCACCAGTCCAGAATGAAACACCATCAATTTTGGAAATGAGTATGCGTGAGTCCAAACACAAATCTTAAAATCTGATGGACTCACAATTTCACTATCAATTCCAAGATAACACTTCATCTTTCCATCAAAATAATGAAGTCATCAATTATGGAAAGATGCTTGAAGACATGACTCATACTCAAAATGCTAGAAATCGTGACATAGATATGATGGTCGAATCATTACGTTCTCACCGTTTGGCCAGATCTAGTGTCACTAGCCACTCTGTTAAAGAAGATGAGTCATGTAGTTTTGAAAATCATAATTCTATTTCAGCACAACCACCTGAACTTGTCCAAACTTCAGTTCCCATTGACATTTTGGCAAGTTTTCCATTTCCTGAAATTGAACTACATGAGGAGTGTGATCTTGAACCCCAACTTAGTGATTTAATTCTTTTTCCTGATTCAATAATGATTCCGGTAACTTTACCTGACTTCAATCTTTTCCGGAGTCGACATTGGATCCTGTCCCAATTCATAATGAAGTTGAATCACCCATCTTTGAGGATCATATTGAACTTGACCAATTATACACTTCTGAAGATACTATTGACAAATTGGCAAGTTCTCCATTCTTTGGTATTGAACTACATGAGAAATGTGACCTAGATTCTCACAATCTCTTTACTTCTGAAACTGATTGTACAATTCTGACGGAAGATGTTGACCTAGTTTTGAAGAATTATATGGCGATGAGTTAGAGAATTCCTTAATATTGGAAGTAAAGATATAACACCCATATTAGGTTACATTCCATTGTTGGACAATACATGTGGATTGGAGTTTCAACTTTTTGACTTGGACCCAATTCCTGAACTCATTTCGACTCCTGAACCTTTACTCGACTTAAGTCACCTTCCTGAGTCGGTATTAGTTCCTGTCCTTCCTGAGTCCAAGTCAACCGTTCTATCATTTCATACACCATTCTGGGACAAGGTAGTTGACAAATTTAACTCCGAAATCAATTATGGAAAATGAAAATTAGATGGGGTCATGTACTTAATAAAAATCTTCCATGGATTTATCTTTTTAGTGGGTCATATTCATGATATTTCTGATGGGTTCCTCAAAACCCAAAGTAAAATTGATTGGGCCATGTTTCGTGGACCAATCAGACCACCACCGGAACCACCACCTTAAGGTAATTTTTTCCTTCCCTCTCTATTTTGTTTCATGCATACATATATCATGATGCATTGAGGACAATGCATGAAATAAGTGTGGGGGAGGTTTACTAACTTAGAGTTTTTAGATCTTCTTTCTTTTACACTTCTTTTAGAAATTAAAAAAATATATAATAAAAAAATAAAAACTTTTTGAAATAAGAGACAAAGTTTTGATCTATTTTTAAGAAAATTAAGATGTATCTTAGAAATTAAGAAAGCCTTAATTATGACATTTTAAACCTAGTTGAAATAATAGATCTTGTTTAAAATTATAGGCTAAGTAAGTAAAATTGGTGAGATATTTTTATCTTGAATTTTTACCTTAGATAAATATGCACTTTACACTTACACATTTCTTGGGATGAGAGACAAGACCAAAAATGCCATAAAAATAAAAAAAAAGAAAAAAATATATATAAATAAAACATCACCTATTAAGCTGGATAAATGTGCCTCAAGAAGCATGATTATTCACGCCTAACTGTGGTAAAGGAAATAAATAATCCCCTTTAGTTTTGTGGCCTTTTTTACTCGAGACCTTAAACCCGAGGGATGTTTTCTCATCTGGTGCCCTAAGACCGTCTGGTTTGGGAGTCATCGGTTAAAGGCTCGCTACAAGGGTAAACTAGAAAGCCTAAACTAAGGGAAGAAAAAAAAAACAGAAAAATATATATATATATACATAAATAAATGGCTTGATGGTTGGAGTTGAAATCCCAGAAATTTTCACTGAGCACGATGTGCATATTATCTAGGTTTTATGAAAGATAAAGTATTCAATCCAATTTTGAATTCTTATCTTAATTGAAGACAAGATCTTGCATAGAGACTAAGTTTAAGGTAGAATAATTATAGGTGGACTTATGACCTAAGATCACTTATATTTTTGCAAAAATAGTTCGAAAACATGTCTCTCTTTCAAAATGCGTTTTCAAAACACTAACATTTGTCTTCTTTCTTTATGGATTTTGTGGTGTAATCCGCTGAAAACCCTCAGGAGACAACACTCCTCCTCTAGGGTAACCTAGAGGTTTAACGGCTTGTTGCACGTGCTCAGTGCAATCGCGTCACCTGCGATAGTGGTGTAATAAAATTGGTAGTATAGTTTTTTTTTCTTTCTTTTTTTTGTTTTGCTCGGGACGAGCAAAAAAATAAGTGTGGGGGTGTGATTAGTACACAATATTGCATATTTTATCACATAATCCCATGCATTTTTGCAAATAAATATATGATTTTTACTCATCTTCTCTATATTTTTACAGGTCCACAACTAAAATGAGAGAAAGCCCATAATCACTTTAATTAGCAATAATTAAAGATTAATTCCAAGCCCAAGATAAAGCCCAAATTTGAAATCAGAATCCAGAGAGATCCGCGTAACAACTCAAGATTCTAGAAGGCCACGTGGATAACAACCTCGCAACCAACTCACAACAGAAAGTTGTTGCCAAACGGTTGAGATACTGCCGCAAATCCCGGATTTTCCCGCCAATCTGCGGCCAGATCTGGGCCGTTGAGTCCCAGATTCTGGCCACCTGTCCGGGTTCTGGAGAGTTCTCTCAGGGCCTATAAATACTGCACCTGGACCTGCGAGCAAAGACTGAACAGCAAGAGAATGGAGAAGAGAGGAGAAATTAGTAGATGCTTGTAATTTTTGTAGGTTTTTCTCTAGGTTTTAGTTCTTTAGACCCTCTTCTTCTTCCCTAGAAATTTTGTAAAGAGAGAGTTTGTAAGAGAGAGAAAGCTTGTGTACATCAAGGAGTGACAACTTGTGAAGCAAGGATTCATCCATTCTCTTCTCTCTACTCTTGTATTTTCTAGTTTACTTGCTTTCTTTATTTCTTGCTTTACTTTCTTGCAATTTAGTTCATGCTTTGTTTTACTTTCCTTATGGCTTGTAGCTAACTTTTCTACATGTACTAGTTAACCACTAACCTTGCTAACTACTAACTCATGGGTGATTGCTATCTTTAATCTTGCAAGTTGGATGGTCTTCTCTTCTCCGATGGTTAAACCCCCCGTCATCCAAGTGAGAAAGTAATTAGATCAACACGCAAGACGAATCTATGCCGATGAATCAACATGAGGCGCGCATTCACTATCACGGAGTTTAGTAAGTTTTGGCAAGGTAGTAAGGTTAGCTAGTCATGGCTTTTTTATTCTAAAGTTTTCATTCTTTTAGTTTTAGTTCCAAAGCAAATCTCTTCTTGATTTCTTTTCCGATTATTTCCATCATGAACATATCCATCCATTCTTTCATTTCTTCTTCATTGTTTTTATTCTTCATTCTTTTAAGCATAGAAGAATTCTCGTTTTACATCTTCACTACCTATCGTAAAGCTTCCATCGCGAGCTCTCCCTGAGAATCGACTCGGTATAGCCCTATGCTATAACGGAGATAGGAAAGGGTATATTAATCATCTTTCATACATTTGTGGAGTGATCTAAGCACTTGAGGTTGTTTCTAAACCTTATCTCCTTAATTGAATACATATATTTGTGCTCATTTATACTCCATAATACAACACCTTTCCCGTCTAATCACTTACTCATGATGCCGATCAATGGCAAGTTCTTAAAGAAGTATTATCCTTGATTAAGGATCCTTCTCATGATCAAGTTAACATTACACCTCTGATCAAGACCTTTATATCCAAGGTACATGCAAAGAGAGCCTCTCTCTTCCTCCAAACGAGATCATACAACCATAAACAGTAGGAACCTGGTCGTACACTGGTTGTCCCGAAGGAGAATCAAGGTTACACATACCAAATGATCCAACATCCTTAACGGTTAAGGATAGAGGAAAATGTTGGCCTTTAAGCCCAACATAAGTCCTCGATAACTCATCATGCTGAGGGGAATAGCATGGCTAGCCTGACTCAAATGGTAGTTGGTAAAGGTATATCAAACCCGTTGACAGCTAAGGATTTGCTAAAAATCCTAAGGGACCTGTTCCCATTTGATTCCCTCTCCAAATCACTTACCAATTCTCACCCATAGAATGGTAAGGCCACATATACAAATCTCTCCGTCCATTTCGCTGTTACGTTAACATTAAACCTATGACAGTGATTTCCTCGTTTCTCCCCGTGAAAACGAGACCTTTTCCCAAATCCCATCTTAATTTCGAGCCTGTTGACATTTACAAAAGACAGGTCTCACCTTTTAGTCCGTCAAGGACTAACTTTGAGCTTGGTAGCTTCTCAACCAGTTATGTCATTGCGACCTCTGAACCGGCAGATAGCCAAGTCTCAATTTTGAGCTTGTTGACATTTACAAAAGACAAGTCTCAATTTCGAGCCTGTTGACATTTACAAAAGACAGGTCTCACCTTTTAGTCCGATAAGGACTACTTTGAGCTTGGTGGCTTCTCAACCAGTTATGTCATTGCGACCTCTGAACCGGCAGATAGCCAAGTCTCAATTTCGAGCTTGTTGATATTTACAAAAGACAAGTCTCAATTTCGAGCCTGTTGACATTTACAAAAGACAGGTCTCACCTTTTAGTCCGTCAAGGACTAACCTTGAGCTTTGTGGCTTCTCAACCAGTTATGTCATTGCGACCTCTGAACCGGCAGATAGCCAAGTCTCAATTTCGAGTCTGTTGACATTTACAAAAGACAGGTCTCACCTTTTAGTCCGACAAGGACTAACTTTGAGCTTGGTGGCTTCTCAACCAGTTATGTCATTGCGACCTCTGAACCGGCAGATAGCGAAGTCTCAATTTCGAGCTTGTTGACATTTACAAAAGACAAGTCTCAAATTTGAGCCTGTTGACATTTATAAAAGACAGGTCTCACCTTTTAGTCCGTCAAGGACTAATTTTGAGCTTGGTGGCTTCTCAACCAGTTATGTCATTGCGACCTCTGAACCGGCAGATAGCCAAGTCTCAATTTCGAGCCTGTTGATATTTACAAAAGACAGGTCTCACCTTTTAGTCCGACAAGGACTAACTTCGAGCTTGGTGGCTTCTCAACCGATTACGTTATTGCGACCTCTGAACCGGCAGATAGCCAAGTATCACCTTTCGGTCCGACAAGGACCATTTTGAGCTTGGTGGCTCCTCAATCGGTTATGTCATTGCGACCTCTGAACCGGCAGATAGCCAAGTCTCATTATTCTATCCAGTAAGGACTATTTTCTCAAACGGCCGCAATACAACTTGAAACGACAATTCAGAAGATAAAACATGTTGGAAATACAACAGGGGAGTCAAAATAAAATTACTTTTATTGATTCCAAAAAGAAGGGATACATGAAGGCACATATATTACAAAGCTATGAGGGTGCTTCATAAGATTTGATCCGCTCTTCAAGAATAGCCAGCCTTGTCTTTCTATCATCAGCAGCCCTGACAAGCGCCTGCAACCTTAGCTCAGCCTCATTAAAGCTTGCCGTCTGGGCTAAGCGAGCTTCAACTTCAACCAAGATTGCCCTCTGAGCTAACTCCCGCCGCGAGAGTTCATCACTCTGAGCCTTAAGCTGCTCAAGCCAGACAGCCTCTTCAAGACGCACTGGCTCAGCCTTGGATAAGAGAAGATTTGCCTTCCTGATCATCTCCTTGGCCTTTTCAATTTTATCTTCAGCGTCAAGAAGAGCACTGTTAGAAGCATCTATGGCGTCCCCGAGCTCTACCTTTCTTGTTTCCAAGGACTTCAAGTCAGAAGAAATGGCCTTAGCAGCTTCCTGAGCGGCAAGATGGGCTTCATGCATCTGAGTGACAAGGTGCGCAAGCTGCTCATTCACCGAAGACTCCAGGTCCGAATGGCTAAGACGGCGCCACTCTTCTACATCCCTCTCAAGTTGGTCTACCAGAAGTTCCAATGCAGCGGCCTGGTTATCCCCTCCAAAGTCCCGGATACTCTCAATACTTCGGGAGAGGACCACCTTTAGAGTAGAAAATGACATAGTCGAGCCTTTCAAAACCAAATCGATGGATCGCTTCAAGCCCTTTAAAAGCTATCGACTATCTCAGCTACAAATTCATTTTCAGCCTCAGACACTCCTGGCAGACGGGCAGCCTCTGAAGATTCCACCGGCTTTACTGACATTACCGTGGAAGGAATAGTAGAAGCACTGGCTGTGCAACATGAGAGGTCGTCGTTGATCTCGGCGGAGTCCTCATTGAAACCAGTACACTAGCCACAACCGGGGTCAGACTAGTGACCATTTCTTGGACAGCGGGCTCAACCACCAGCGTTGGGGAAGTAGGACTGGTAATCACCCTCAGCTCCGCAACCGACAAAATACATGGCGCTGGCGAAACTAATGGCACTTCACTTGTTGATATACTTGGAAGTAAAGTTGCTTCCGTGACTACCGTCCCCTCAATCTCTGTTCCTCTGGCTGGTTCAGGCTGATACGAGGGCAGTTCACCATACAAAGCATCCAACTCAGCAGCATCCGCCACGGTTGAAGTGCTTATTTCACCCTGGATCCCTCAGAAAGATGGGTGGGTTCTCTTGAAGTCGACGCACCTAGAGGCGGAACACCTGCAACAAGGCTTTGTTTAGGCAAGGCACAACAAATAGTAAGAGTCAGAAGAATAAAATCGTACCAAAAGATAATATCGCCTCAATCGTCTTGGCGACTACGTCAGTCTCTACGGGCTCCATCGGAAAATCTTTGGCGGAGTCAACACGAATGGCCGGCCCGCCTTCGCTTGCCGAACCCTCCGTGGTCTACCCAAAGGAGCTAGAAGTTTCGGAACTTCCTTTCGAAGTCCCGGCGCCCGAAGGGCCTACATCAGCCACATCACCTCCGGACTCTTCTAAGACGGCGAAATAGCCATCCTCATCGCCCTCCTTATAAGTAAACAAGGGATCATAATGCTCCCCTTGTTCTCCGACAGCTTCAGCACTCGGGCTTCTCACCGCCTCAGTTCCTGCATCACACAGCAAATAATGAGCTGTCCAAAACACATAAAAAGTATATTATAAGGACGAAGCTAATCTTACCTGGGTCCGGAGCAACTTCGCCAGTAGTCGGTTCGGGAACCGACGATTCAACTACTAACGGGGCAAGAGAAGGAAGCACTGCAGATAGTTCGCCCTCTACAACAACTGTGGAGCTTGGCGACGGGGTTTCTTCACTACCTGCTTCCTACGAGATCCACCCTTCCGTTTTCGCTTGAAGTGGACGTCGGATCCTCCTCCTCGACTTCTTCTACATATTCTGTGGGGACCGCCCCCACCACGCCAGAAGCAGCTGCCGGAGTCCCGGCACCTGTCTCCGCTTCGAAGCGAGGACTTTCTGCATCCGAGGCTTCACTGTCGTCAACAGCAATGAACTCCCCAAGGCCCGGGACGCGAACCCTTTTACCCTCACCTTTCTCAGTGACCTTCCGCTTCAGCCGCTGAGAAATCAACTTCACACCAGAAGAGTTGATAGAGAATCCAGTGGATGTGGAGTTTGAGGTTGCATACCACTGGCAGAATCCCAGGGTCATTAAAAGGTTCGGAGTCCTTAGCGGCATGCACAGCCGCGCCTCGGTACAGCCCTGCAATGAAGAACCGTCAAGCACGGGCTCCATCGATGAGGCTCCCCATGAAAGCTAGACTGAGGTTTGGGTTGCCCACGTACAGTTGGTCATATCCAAACTGACGGGCAAACCGACTTGGAACATAGGGCTCCAAGTAGCAGGTGTCCCCGCTTCTATACAATAAATGTGAGGGCCGAATGCTGACCAGCCACTCAAAAATTCCCCGGCTCAATGATGTCTGCCCTTCCCCCGCATCTTTGAACTCCTCTCCATAGCCCGCATCCCGAATATACGGAAAGCAGCGGAAAAAGCTATAGACGTCATAGCGATTCAGCAACTTACGGACCGCAGTCACTGATTAGTCTCCGATTATGCATTATTATATCACATTTCCCCACCGATTTATGAATAAATTATCGGTCTAAACCGTGTTTTGGTCTCTATTGCAGGTAAATCAAGAGTTCAAGGGCAAAGGAGTAATAAGAGCTTAATTAAACCCCTTTTAGGGTAATTAATCCCGAATTTCATGGAGGCCAAGCAAGGATCATCTAGAAGATACGATGAACCTAGACTCTTACGCACGTCAGACGAATATTCGGGCGAAATTACCAGAAACGGGATATACCAGGAAGCTGCTAGAACCAACGGGGACCCACGGACAAAAACCAGGGACCTAAGTCCCTGGTATTGCCGCGGAAATGCGGCATGCCGCGTTTCCGTGGAAATGGAGTGGAGCCACGCTTCGATTTTTGACGCGTGGCCCCGTCTCGTCTTCCAGAGACTTCTCATGCCTATATATAGCCCTGTATTTGGCCAAAACAGGGGAGTTTTTCATTTTTAGGAGTAGTTGCTGATTTTTTTCTATGTTTTAGGTTAGTATAGGTAGGTGTTCTTCATTTCTTGTATTTTGTTATGTTATTTCATTTTTAGATCTTGTAGTAGGCTGAGAGATTCAGAGAGAGAGATAGAGAGGGATTGATGTAATAGATGGTGACAGTCTATGTAAAGGTGCCTCCTTTCTCCTCAAATATAATCTCCTTCATCTTCTACATGATGTATTGCTAACTTTTCTTCTCATGACAATCTAACTACTAACCACTAACCATCTAACCACTTACTTGATAATCCACATGAATCTAGTAAGCCTCTACTAAGGCCTTGCTCTTGCAAGAGCCATTGATGGCTCATGATGATGGGTTCTAACATCTAACTTGCTAACTTGCTAATCAAGCTAACTCTCTCTTATTTCATGCTTTCTTTCAATGGTTTGATGATCTAATGTTTGTATTAGCTTGCTCTTGATGCAAGTTTGAATGTGAAGAACCATCTCATTTGCCATGCTTTGTATCGTCTCTTGAAGCCAAGGATTAGTGATGGCCGAGGATCAAATGTGAGGCAACTATCATTAAGAGGTTAGCATGGTTAGTGGAGCAATTGGTAGTTAGTAGCCATGAGTTTTTATTTTATCTTGTTTTAAAAAAGCAATCCTTTTATCTCTTCATCGGTGTTTTTACCATCCTCTTTGTTCACCCTTGTTTCATCTTCTTTACTACAAGCTTCTTCTTCTTTTCTATTTTGCTTTCCAAACCACTTCTCTTTGGTTTTTCACATCGACGTTTTCATAGCTCTCCTCACCTACCACATGCTTGTTTTCCTTTTCTTTTCTTTTCATTTTCATTTTCTTTCTTTTAACAAAGAAGAACTGTTAACAAACAACGTGAATAGAAACTGTCAATGCTTCTATCGCCTCCCTTCCCTGTGGATTCGACCCGTTGAGCCAATGCTATAACGGATGTATCGAGGGTACATTAGCACATATCCGAGCTTTTACATTGATTTCATAAAACACACTTTTTGAGTGCTAGTTTCCCCCCGAACAGCCACGTAAGTCCTCAGCCATGAACATCCTTCGAAACGGCGGAGAAGCATCATTCGAACACCTTCTGGGGGGTCCTCTCCGGCTTCAATCAAGGAGGGACAGTGAAGGGCAAACCACGCCATCAAATATGTATACGGCAGACCTATTCTGGGGTTCGGTCCGTCGCTGGGCAAAACAGTCCCCTTTTCCCGCTTCGTCGAGGGCGGCCTACAGAAAGCGTCCGTCAATGCATGAAGGCCTCTCTGAATACAACACACCATGGCCGGAAGAAGTCCCAGAGAACGACCATGGACTAGACGAACAGCAGGCAGCAGGACAGTCGGATGAATGACGTTACCCGACGAAGATGGCACCACGCACCTTTTCAACCAGACCGTCAAGTAACTAGCCAGCAGTGCCTTTCGGGACACCGGCTGACGAGCCTGGTGATAGAAACTCCGAAGGATATCACCTTTCTCATAGGGGTAGGCTGTCTAAAAATCACTAAAAGACAAGCCATTAAAAAGCAGAGTATCAAGTTCTAGACGCGTGGGCTCGACACCCGCGTCTCAACATCAAGGCGCGTGGGCTCGACACCCGCGTCTCAACATCAAGGCGCGTGGGCTCGACACCCGCGTCTCAACATCAAGGCGCGTGGGCTCGACACCCGCGTCTCAACATCAAGGCGCATGGGCTCGACACCCGCGTCTCGATTATAACCGCCCTGGTTATGGGGCCAGTCGCCGCCCACATAGCGGGGAGGTCAGCCCCTCGTTGTGGAGCATTTTTAGGGAGCACGTTCACCCTGGAACCCCTATAAATAGCCCCATCGCTATTGAAGAAGGGGTCGGATTTTCTTTAGTCAGACGACAACAAGACAAAGACAGGAGAAAGAGAGCTAAACTCTTCAACAAGCTCGCTGCGTACGAGTTGTCCTTTGCCTACCTTCTCTTTGAGAGTTTTGGTAGACAAGAGCTGTGTTACTCCTTCTACCAACCAAAGAGAAGATCCCTGACGATCCCGACGGTCATCCGGTCAACGGAGAACAAGATTCACTCTCCACCGCCACACGAAGAACCCAACATTAAACAAAGGGAGGATTCAAGACTCAACATCCTCCCTCCCTTGTAACTGGAAGGGAAACAGTTTTGTTGTAATTTTTCATCTGATTCAAGGAAATTTTACAGCACCTCTTTTCTCTTTTTTTTCAGCGCGTACAAGAGATGGCGACTTCGCTGGGGACTACATTTGTCACTGATGAGCAAATCGTGGCGCAGGATGACGTCCTCCGTAAGGGGAAGATGGTCGAATCGCTCATTGTCGAGTTCGACCAGGCGAAGTACGAAGAGTTTCTCTCTTCCGACTCCAAGAGCCCAAAGACCCGCGTCTGCCACCGGGTCTCGACGGGGAATGGCCCCGAGGCCCGACCTGTGGCTCTCTCGGGCGCTGCTGCTGCCAACTGTGCCAAGCAAGGTACACGCGCCAACGCCTCTCAGAAGGCCCGCGTGGTCCCAGGCACAACTGCCTTTGCGACCAACCGCGTCACACAGAACACCCGCGTCAGCGTCTCTCAGGAGACCCGCGTGGTTAAAATCTCTAATGTTCAGCATCAGGATGTTGTTGGTCTCTCTCCACCTCCGCGACGCAACCGGAACGCTGAGCGTCGACAGAGGAGACGTGCGCGTCAGCTGCAAGTTGGAACCTCTGGTTGTCTGACTGAGGCTGGACGCAGCATACAAACTGGCGCCTTGCTCGCGCCCCGCGAAGTCCGCGTTTGGCGGCCCAAACGCGAGATTCCTTCAGTTAGGTCCTCTGAGGACCAACTCACCAAACGCCAAGGTGAAGCCTCTGCGCCTTGTCAAGCACCACGCGCCTATAGACGTGGGGCCCAGCAGCCCACTCTCTCTCAAGTGTCTCTGCCCCGACACACCAAGCAGCAACGCGACAGGCACGACTTGTCTCAATAGAGACGCCAGACGCGCGCTGAACAGCTGCGGCGCGAGAACCGTGTCCCTGAAGCCTGCGTCCAGGCTGTACGGCACATGGATGCCTCCCATCTTCGACGTTGCGAGGCTAATCTTTTCAATCCCCCTCCCATGGATTTGAGGGATTATTTGACGAAGAAAAGAAGTGCCAATCAGGCCACTTCATCGTGTTGCTGCCAACGGCTCATCCATATGCTCTCTGAGTGCCGTTGCGGATCAGGCGTACATCAGCAGTCTTTAGTCAGACAGCTGACCCTGATTCCCCCGTCAGCTAAAAGAAGACGCTCCCACAGAAGGAGAACCTTCTCTGACGTTGAGTACCCAGAGCTCACTGCGAATATGACAAGCAGGAGCAAGGGAAAACAACCTGCAGTCAGCTCAGATGAGTCTGACTCTGAACCAGAAGGAGTGTATCAACACACTCGCACCCGGACTGGGGCCATTCCCCCAATTGACTATAATGCCTTAGCCCATGGCATTAAAGTGAATGATTCTCACTCCGCCGTAGCGGAATCGAGGGCTTCGAACTCTTCCGTCGAGAAGGAGACCTCCGCCTACATGACAGGCACTCCTGAGGAGACGACTAAACGTTTAGAACAGATCCAGAAGGCACAAATGGATATGATTCTTTCTCAGCAGGAATCTATCAACTCCCTCAAGCAGGCGATTGTACAGCTGCTCGAAGACAGGGGGAGGTCTCCTCCTAAAAAGTCAAAGGGCAAAGGGAGAAAGGGAGAAAGTTCATCTTCCGAACCTTCTGAGGAGACACGGCGATCTACTTCCGGCTCGTCCAAGTCCTCGTCCAAGTAAAGGGCGACCAAGACCCGGGGAAGGCTCATGCTAAAAGAATGAGTCAACTGGAGCGACGCCTCGAGGCCCTTGCCAATCGCAAAGACCTCCAAGAAGTAGGAGTGGTCTGGCCCTATCCGGCTGAGTGGGACTTAGTTCCATACCCTCCTAAGTTCAAGGCTCCAACCCTCCAAGCATTCGACGGGAAGGGGTCACCCAACCAGCACATCTACTACTTCAAATCCCAATCCGGGAATGTAGTAGACAACGATGCTATCCTGGCGCGTCTGTTCATCGGCACCCTGAAAGGGTTGGCCTTTGAATGGTTCATGAAGCTCCCAGAAGGTTCTATCAAGAACTGGGGCGATTTTGAGAAGCTGTTCTTAACATGCTTCTTCGAAGATGACTCGGAAGTCACGATGCCCACCCTTTTGGCTACTAAACAGCGAAAGGGAGAGTTCGTTAAGTCTTTCGTGGAAAGGTTTCGGAACGTGGCACTCCGGTGTCCAAGCGGTATGACCCAGGCCACCCTGGTGGAAACATGCTGCCACAATCTCCAAACCTCACTCCTTGCTCAAATAGGAGTTGCCGAAAGCCGCACCTGGAAGCAATTAGTCCAACAAGGTGAACAGGCTGAGGAGATTGTGGCCCGCGTCAGAGTGGAGGAAGGTAAGCCTAGGCCAGAAAGGTCGACAAGGCATGCGCCAGACACATCCCTCCAAACAAAGCGGAAGGATAATTTGGCAACGGAGACCAAATCTCCCGCCAAACCTCAATCAGAAAAGGCGAATGGCTCTTCAAGCCAGCCACGCGCCAACAAGCAATATTCCTTCAAGGAGGAACATGTCGATTCGCTCTTTAAACTACTCAACAAGAGCAACCGACTGAAGCTCCCTGAAGCTCGGCGCCCCGAGGAAGTCGGCAAGACCGACAATCCCACCTATTGCTTGTACCACAGGATGCTGGGGCACCCTACCAAAAGCTGCTATGTCTTCAAGGACATCCTTCAAGCTCTGATTGACGCGGAGGTGTTGAAACTCTGACCAGAGCAGAAGAAGGTGACGGCTAATATGACGTCAGTTCTCCAGTTCGGAAGACAACCCCCGACACCCTCTGGAGTAGTCCCTATCCCAAGAGGAGAGCTGAGAGTGGTCAACACAGACCCTCACCAGCAGCAAGCGAAAGGCTTGGTACCCGTTCCTACACCTCAAGGGGAAACCATGTGGGTCCACCCTGACCTTGTCAATGAACAGCAATGGACTACTGTGACCAACAGGAAATCCAAAGGCAAGGTAAAGGCCTCATCCTGCAATGTGGTGGGTGCCTCCTCTCGAGAAGCCGAGACTGATGTTCCCTCGTTAACCGACTCAGAGGAGGAAACAATAGTCTTGGCCGCAGAGCCCAACCAACCGATGGCGGAAACCCGTTCGGGACAGCCGTACTTGAAGCAGTATGGCGAGATGGCGGTAGTCCCTCCACAACCAGCTGCAGAACTAACCAAGCCCTCCACAAGACAACCTGTGGAGAAACAGAAAGAAACTCGATTTTCTTGAGTTCTTTCGAAAGGTATGGCGGAAGGATCCACGACACCTTACCGCTTTGATGTCCTGGCTCAACTAGCCAACATCCCGGCACGCATTACCTTGTATGAACTTCTTAGACTATCAAAGTCGACTAGAGAAGCTCTACAAGAAGCTCTGGCAAATGCCGAGGTCTTCATGACCCAGGTGCCGAAGGAGCAAGATGTAGAGGATTGCCTCCACACCTCCCCAAATGCTCCCTGCATTACCTTCACAGCAGATGATATGCAGGTTAAAGGGAAGCATGATCGACCCCTGTATTTCACAGGGTATATTGGATCGTCTGAGGTGAACCGCATTCAGGTAGATCCAGGGTCCGCGTTGAGCATCATGCCTCGCCGGGTCATGCAACATCTGGGCATTCCTACTCATCGTTTGAGCCCTACTCAGACAACTATCTATGGGTTCAATGCCAACCAGACCCGTCCGATGGGGAAAATCAAGCTCAAGTGCCAGATTGGAAGCCTCAAGTTGGAAGTGACATGCTACGTCATCGACGCCGACACTTCCTACAATCTATTGCTGGGACGACCGTGGATTCACCGCAACTCCATTGTTCCCTCCACTCTCCACCAAGTCATGAAATACATTGACGGGAGTGGAAAGGTGCAGACGTTGATTGCCGAAAGGTATCCATTCAAAGGGGTCGAGAATTATTTCACCAACTCTTTGCTGTACCAAGATCCGGTGGAGACGGATGAAGTCCCGCGACCAGAGGAGCCAGACTCTGGTAACGAAGCTGACACCGAGCCCGAGAAAGAAGAGTGCCTGTGAGAGTTAGAACCACTTGTAAAGAGCACTAATAAGCTCGATGTTGATAATACCACCGACGATGTAGGCGGTTGGTATATTAATGAAGATCTAGATTTTGCGTATTTTTCTGTGTTTGCTTCTATTCAGTACCATCAGACACTAGCACCGAAGTAGACGATGACCCCTGGTCGGCAATAGATGCTTTGACATCGTTGCATGTACCAGTGAAGTCGTCCTTCGAGACATACCAAGATAATGGTAATGCGCAAGAATCTATATTTATGGTTCCAGCAAGACGGAAAGGCCAAAAACCAATACTTTTTGGGCGAATCTCGTCTGAACCAACGCCCCGCGAAGAATCGGAAGGCAAGGAGGAATCCCCTCAGTTCGGTCATTATGAACCAAAAGCACTCAAAATGATGAGATGCATGGGGTACGACCTGACCAACAGACCCGGGTTGAACTTCGGCAAAGGAAGGAGGACGCTACTTCGATCCTTTGTGCCGAAAGGGAAGGCCCCCGATTATTATCATCAGATGCGCCGGGGGTTGGGCTGTGTATCAACTCCGGTCCCATCAGCCTCCGATTCTCAAGAATCGTCGAGCAACGATTACTCTTCAGACACATCATCTTGGGAGTCAGATGTCAGTGTCGGCAACATCCTTAAGGAACTTTCAGTGAACATGGTTTCGACAAGCCACCTGGAAGATGGAAATGAAGAAATGATCCAATCTGATACAGATCCTTGGATCAAACATTTAAATGCTCTTTGGGACACTCGCTTTGAACAGCGCGAGCCACCCACAGAAGACGAGGTTGTTCAAATCAACCTAGGAGATGAGGCTAACCCTAAGCCCATCTTCATAAGTGACGGCCTG
The DNA here is from genome assembly GCA_038442645.1 of Agave tequilana. Classification (NCBI taxonomy): domain Eukaryota; kingdom Viridiplantae; phylum Streptophyta; class Magnoliopsida; order Asparagales; family Asparagaceae; genus Agave; species Agave tequilana. The sequence goes on from JAVJIF010018184.1 coordinate 28,597, forward strand.
TCACCTTCGGAGAAAAGGGATCTAATATCTCTTGTACAAGAGTATATAGACATCTTCGCCTGGAATTATGAGGACATGCCAGGACTCGATCCTCAGGTGGCTATGCACTGCCTCAACATCAATCCGAACGTAAAGCCTGTCAAACAACAGCAGCGACGGTTTCGTCCAGAAATAATGGAGGCAATTCAATCAGAAGTCAGAAAACTTATTGATTCTGGCTTCATCAGGGAAGAACAACATCCCGACTGGGTAGCCAACATCGTCCCCGTCGCCAAGAAGAACGGGAAGATCCGGATCTGCATCGACTTCCGCGATCTAAACGAGGCCTGCCCCAAGGACGAATTCCCATTGCCGATCACAGATGTCATGATTGACAATACTTGTGGATTCGAACGAATGTCCTTCATGGACGGATTCTCAGGATACAATCAAATCAAAATGTATCCTGATGACGAAAAGCATACCTCCTTCAGGACACCTCTAGGGGTATATTGCTACACCGTCATGCCCTTCGGACTGAAAAATGCAGGGGCAACATACCAAAGGGCCATGAACGCCATTTTCCATCAGCAAATACGCAAAATGGTGGAATGTTTTGTTGATGACATCGCGGTAAAAAGCCGCACTAAAGGTGATCACATAGCGGACCTGAAGGTGGTCTTCGACATCATGCGGGCTCATCAATTGAAGATGAATCCCACAAAGTCCTTCCTGGGGGTGGCCAGTGGCAAATTCTTAGGATTTGTTGTAACATCCACCGGAATTCACTTGGACCCGGAAAAGGTTCGCGCTATCCAGGAGATGCAACCCCCGAGAAATCTCAAAGAACTCAGGGGATTGCAGGGACGATTGGCGTACATCCGCAGGTTTATCTCAAACCTCTCCGGAAGATGCCAACCCTTCGCTAAGTTAATGAAGAAGGGTGTCTCATTCATTTGGGATGACGCTTGCCAACAAGCGTTCGAGGAAATCAAGCAATACCTCACCCAACCACCAGTCCTTGCAGCTCCGGTATCCGGAAAGCCTTTCCTGGTGTACGTCCGGGCAATGGATCATTCTTTGGGAGCTCTACTAGCTCAGAATGATGATCAAGGACGAGAGCAAGCAATCTACTATTTGAGTAGAACAATGATCGGAGCCGAACATCGGTACAACCCGATCGAGAAGGAATGTTTGGCATTAGTGTTCGCCATTCAGAAAATGCGACACTATCTGGTAGGCCAAACTATAAACGTCATATCAAAAGTCAACCCCCTGAGGTTACTTATGACTAAGCCTTCATCATTGAACGGCCGGCTGGCAAAATGGGCCATATTGCTATCCCAATATGAGATGCACTTTTTACCACAAAAGGCTATTAAGGGACAAGCGGTGGCGGATTTCCTAGCTGAGCACCCAGATCCGAGGGCAGCCAAAGTCTACGAGGATCTACCAGATGAAGTTGCTGAAGTCTGCCTGACTCAAACATCGTTCGAAAGTCAAGTATGGCAACTTTTCTTCGACGGTGCATCAAGAACAAGCCCAAAGGGACACGTAGTAGCGGGGATAGGAGTAGTACTCATATCCCACAAAATTATGTGATTCCCCGAGCTGTCTCATTAACTGAGCCTTGTTCCAACAATGTGGCGGAGTACAACGCTCTTTTGATTGGGATGCAATTCGCCGATGAGATTGGCGTTAAAAATCTCGAGGCATACGGCGACTCTAAACTCATCGTCAGCCAAGTTCGCGGGGAGTACGAACTCAGACATGAGGACCTAGTACCCTACCACAATGCAACTATCCGCATGGCCGAGGGGTTTACAAGCTTCTACATCGACCATGTACCGCGCAGGCAAAATGCGCACGCGGATGCACTCGCATCCCTCGCGGCCTCCTTAGCTCTTCAAGCTGAAGCAATGGAAAAGATATTCATCTACAGCCACGACCTGTATTGCCCGAGAAATGCTCTCGAGGGCTATCAGGAGTCAAAGGGAGATTGTCAAGGCAAAGAAGCACTGGAATTATCAACCGGTCCAGAGCTTAAAGACTGGCGATTTCCCTACATTGATTTCGTCTTATACGACATTCTGCCTGAAGACACCAAAGAGGCGGCTGCCATTCGAAAGAAAGCCCCAAATTCTATTATAATGCGATTACGCGAACATTGTATCGTCGATCGCATGACGGGATCTTGCTCCGGTGCCTCTCACCAAAAGAAGCCCAAAGGTATTGAAAGAAGCCCACGACGGTATGTGTGGAGCCCATCAACCTGACCCAAAACTGGCACATCGACTCTAAAGATTGGGTTACTATTGGCCCAAGATGGTTGCCGACGCCGTCACCTATGCTAAAAGATGCCACGCTTGTCAAGTGCATGGGGATTTCATCCATCAAGCACCAGGGTATCTCCACTCTACAACCTCTACTTGGCCATTTGAAATGTGGGGGATGGATGTGGTTGGCCCTATCAGCCCACCATCATCAAAAGGACATCGGTTCATTTTGGCAATAACCGATTATTTCTCTAAGTGGGCTGAGGCCATTCCTTTGAAGGAGGTCAAATCGTCGAACGTGATCAAGTTCGTGAAACATCACGTTATTTATCGTTTCGGTGTACCTCGGCGAATTGTCCATGACAATGGACCTCAGTTCATCAGCCAGGCTTTCCAGAGATTCTGCGCTAAGTTCAGAATCCAGAGTGTGTCCTCAACGGCATACTATCCTGCCGCTAACGGCCTCGCAGAAGCTTTCAACAAGACCATTGGTAAGCTTCTCAAAAAGTTCGTCTCGAAAAGTCAACGGGACTGGGACGACAAACTAGGTGAATGCTTATGGGCCTATCGCACAACTGTGCGAACCCCAACTAAAGCTACGCCATTTTCTTTGGTATACGAATGTGAAGCCGTGCTCCCACTAGAAATCCAAATTCCATCTCTACGCGTCGCCTTGACAGCGGAGATGACAACAGAGGAGAAGCATCGACAGCGACTCCAGGAACTGGAGGCCTTAGATGATAAACGTCTGCAGGCCCAACAACAAATCGAGCTCTACCTAGCTCGTATTACCAGAGCCTTCAACAAGAAAGTTAAAATGCGAACTTTCAAGAAAGGCAATCTTGTCTTAGCCGTCAGAAGACCCATGGTAATGACGCACAAGACAAAAGAAAAATTCCAACCCAAATGGGAAGGACCATTTATAGTAGAGTCAGTCTACTCGAATGGGTCATATCGCCTCATAACCTCAAATGGCGATACACTCATGATGTCGATCAATGGCAGGTTCCTGAAGAAATACTATCCTTAGATGGTATTCTTCCGCTGATCAAGTTAAAAGTACACCTCTGATCAAAGTAAGAAGAATTTCTTCATTATAACATCCGACGCCCCCGATGGCTAAGGATAGAGGAAAATGTTGGCTTCTAAGCCCAACATAAGTCTTCGACAACTCATCATGCTGAGGGGAATAGCATGGCTAGCCCAACTCAAACGGTAGTTGGTAAAGGCACCTCAAATCCGTTGATAGCTGAGGGTTTGCTAAAAATCCTAAGTGGACTTGGCTCCACTCTTTCCTCCAAAATCCCTTTCCAATTCTCATCCACAGAATGGTAGGTCTACAAAATACAACCATTACTAAGTTAACACTATACCTCTGGTAATGGAAACTTTTCAATATTCCTTGTCGAGTACAAATTGTGTTTGTCAACTCTACACGGAGTATCAAACTTTCAAATTTGCCAAGTTAACACTATACCTCTGGCACTTCAAATTCCCACTTGTCAATTCTCACCAATAGAATGACAGGTCCTCAAACTGCTCTTATCATGAGTCAATCTTTGTCAAGTTAATACTACACCTCTGACAAATTACTGTTAAAGTTTAGCACCACACCTCTAAACAGTAATCAGGTTTCTGTCAGGTTTAATATTACACCTCTGACAGTCACTTTTCTTCAGACTTCCATATCGAAGCTGAAATGGATGATGCTAAGTTAACATTACACCTCTAGCATCAAGTCATTGCTAAGTTAAACAATACACCTATGGCCATGACTTTTCCTCGGACTTCCTCATACAAGCCGAGATGACCAATGCCAAGTTCAACATTACACCTCTAGCATTACCCTCACTGTCAAGTTAAACATTACACCTATGACAGTGACACTTCTGAGTTAAGTTAATATCACACCTCTGACTCACATCCTTGTCAAGTTAACATTACACTTCTGACAAGACCACTTTCAACCCGTTAAGTTAATATCACACCTCTAACGGTAACAAACTTTCCTAGATTCCCCACGAGTCTAGTCTCACTTGTTTTTCTCTTCAACAGAATAACAAGTCTACCTAAAAACATTGTTAGGTTAATACTACACCATCAACAGTGTTTCCATCAAATCCCCAGCTGAGCTCAATCAAGTTAATCCCAAACACTTGATAAAAGTTCACCCTCCCTGGGGGTACCAATTCTACTTGTCACTTTCTCTTATAAAGTGGCAGGTCCACCAAAAATTATTTCATCTCTGTCAAGTTAATATTACACCTCTGACAGTATTGTGAGAGTTCCTGAAATAGGATCTTTCCCTACAAAGTTTGACTTATTAAGATTATCATCATAATTTTGACAAAGTCAAAGATTCTTTGCTTCTATGAGTCTAACTGAAGACAAAAAGTTCAAGACAATGAAAGAGGCAAAAAGAAAAGTGTCACTTTTATTTATATCCAGACATACGAAAGTGATACAAAACGCTCTCTTATACAATAAGATTGAGTGTTACAATTAAGGAGTACAAAGAAGTCCCTCTCTCTCTCTCTCAGAGGCCGTACTCACTCTTTGAAGCCGCATCTAATTCCAAGTGCACGATGTCTGAAGAAGTGCCAAACTGTGGCGACAATTGGAGCCGGTTGCACTATGGTGCATGACGTAAACATCGGAAGAGCCCTAGCTGACTAGCTAAGAGCAATGGTGTTCTTGAGGTCCGGTGGCAGCAGAAAACCAGGCAACCCTTCCTTCATGAGCATCTCTTTCGCCAGAAGGCCATCCAACGAACATGGAGTGTCCTTGATGTCACTTCTGGAGTGGGAGAGGAAGAGGATCCTATCTGCCACTGTATCCACCATAACCTCCTCGCCGCCATACTTACCCTGACCATCCCTTGCCAGCAGGCATGACTGGTGCAGTGGATCTGAAGAGACCTTGGCGAGGGTTAAGTCCTCGTCAGGGACATAATATATTCCCTTGTAGACGACGAGGACCATAATATATTCCCTTGTAGACGAACATCGAACGAGTTCGCCGACCGGAATATTCTTCCAGGGGCCCAGCGAACCTGAAAAAGGACAATCAAGCCTACCTACAAGGAATAAACAAGGGGGTTAGAAAATCTGGAACTTAGTATACTTCAACAAAGAAAACTAAGTGACAGACGCGGCTATTGTCGAAAACTTCAGACGCGGGAATGAGCCCGCGCAGTGAGTCAAAATACCGCGTCAACAGAAGCAGACGCGAATCAAAACTGTGCCACACACAGGATTCAAACGCGATCTCATTTTGCGCCCGCGCCTAAAACACAAGGCGCGAAAGAACTCAGACGCTGAAAATTGCCATCTCCCTGTCGAGGGAACAGGGGTTGCAAAATTCGGGTCTGAAACCTTCGGCCCGAGTTGGAATTTATCCAAGTCAGTGGCCTTAAAACGCGAGCTTTATGAGCAAAGTCAGCGCCAAGTGCCAAAGACTTCTGTACTCGCGTCCAGGGAAGTTTAAGTCGGTGGCGCAAATTCCAGAAGGAATGCACCAACTATGACTTCATGACAACCTCTTCAAGAGATGCCAAAGTGCAAACCTAGGTGGACTAGAAACATCACGGCAAGTCGGGACGGCATACCAGCAGAGGCCTCTGTCAAGAGTTTAACTCTCTGCATCAGAGTATGGACATGGAAGGTGATCAGAGAGACACTTTGTCCTGAAGAGACCAAACAGAAGCATAAAAGCTCTGGGTCATCTTCTTCCCCGGAGTCGTCTTCATCCATGAAGACAATACCCCTGTTAGAAACTCTGAAGAAGGCAAAAGTTCTCAGAGCAATCGTTCTCTTAAAAGAGAAAATAGTCTAAGATTGGGACTGCTAAAGAAGGCGAGCCCCTATTTATAGGCCGCTCCTGGTAACCGTCATTAATGGTTCATCAATTGGAACCGTCGGCCTTAATGACCGCACGATTGTCAAAGTCCAATGGGAAGCTGACGCGTGGAGGGTCGCTTCAGGAAACGTTGAAGACGCTGGTCTACAACCGCCAGCGCCGGTTTTACATTAAAGGGTATTAACGCTCAAGTCCAATGAAGAACCGACGCGTGGACAACTGCTTCGGGAAACAACGGATGACCCGGTTTCCGAATCGTCAGTGAAGACTTGACGTTCAATCGTCAGTGAAGACTTGACGTTCAAAGATCTCATAAAATCTTTATGTCAGGCCGCATGTAACGTCTGGAAGTTACATCGATACGCAAATGGGAAAACCGCGTCCTGGAACCCGCGTCTCGTTTTTCAGAATGAGTGACGTCCACCTGCGTTCCAAAGGAAAGTCCGCGTGACTCAGAATCGCGTCCCTTCAGCAAACAGGGCCCATTTTAAGGGAAAGCACTTGACTCAGCAAAAGATTTAGTCCATTCTGAGATTAAGGGAAAATACACAAGGCTGCGTCCCTCGTGTCCGCTCGAGTCGCGTCTTCGTTGGCAGGACAGACTCGCGTTACTCAAAGCCGCGTTTCTCTCTGCGAGTTGACGCCGCCGCGTCTCCCTATGGATTGACGCTGCGTCTCATTAAAAGGACTTAGTTCTATCTGAGTTCTTATGAACTGATGACCGCGTCTCTCCATGAATTGACGCCGCGTCTCATCAAAAGGACTTAGTTCTACCTAAGTCCCTATGAACCAATGCCGCGTCTCATCAAAAGGGCTTAGTTCTGCCTAAGGTCCTATGGGTCAAACGCCGCGTTTCATTTAAAGAACTTAGTCTCACCTAAGTTCAGCATTCACAGTCAGTTAATCAAAGATTGTGATCAAGAGGTCGAATTCATCAAAGGAGGTGGAACCAAAAACTTCAAAGACTTTTATTATATCAAAAATGATAAAAGCTAATACAAAACACTCTTAGTGAACAGAGTGTCCTTTTCTTAAAAAAAAAAGAGAGAGAAGGCTACAAGTCCTGGTCCGCCAAAGTACGGATTTGCTCTCTAAGGCGATGTATCTTATGTTGACGCGCCTTCTCAACCTCCATGAGAGCTCGGGCCCGCAGATCCGCTTCCGAAAAAAATCCCTGCGCTTGCACTGGGAGGGATTCCAGCTCGGACGAACGAACAGAGAGGTCCGCTTCAGCTTGCGCCTTGGCAACCTCTAACTCCGCTAGCCTCTTTTCAGAGGTAGCAAGCCTCTGTTCGTTGAAGACAATCATGGCCTCAGCCCTGGCTATAACAGCCCGAGTGTCGAGGATAGCCTGCTTTGCGGCCTGTATGATCGTCTCTGACTCCTCGGACTCAATCGCCAGCCTTTGGTAATCAGCCTGGACACGTTCAAGAAGACGAGTGCTATCGGTTATCTTCTCCTCCACCTCCCTTCGCTCCTGCTCTTGAGCAACAAGGAGCCTGTTCAGCGTTTCTTGGGCTTCGTGGGATGAACCGGTATCATCCTCCAGGGATCGAAGCTCTCTCAGGTGTTGTCCCAGCTAATCCACCAGCAGCTGACTCGCCTGGGCTAGCGAAGGGCCTCCGACCAACTTGATGTTCTCGACCTGGTTTCCGAGAAACATCTGGGCGAAGTCAAGGGAGCTACCCCTAGTCAGGACGAAATCGATGCATGTTCGCATCGAGGTAAGGAACTGCTACACCGCCTGGCGTGTCAAAAGCTCCATGATATCATCATCCGAAGTGCTCCCCGATCCCCTTTCTATCACGGGGTGGGGGATGTAGATCGGCTCTGTTGGTGCAAGAGTCGAGCTGACCACGGGTACGGCAGGAGCAGGAGCAGCCACTGGCGCTTCTGGGGGTACCACTTCTGCAGGAGCCTCCACAGCCGATGACAGGGTAGTGAGCTCGACCTCCTCAGAAACCTCAGCCAAGGCTTGGGCCGTGTGGCCTTTCGGAGGGACACTGACCGTCAGACTCTCTACCTGGGCCCCCTCAGTTCTCTCTGCAAGTTATCTCAACATTAGCCAGAATGGTAAAAAGAGAAACATCCGAGACATCAAAACTTCCTTACCAAGCTGGAGGTCCAGAGATGTCGAATCCTTGGGCGAACCCTGCAGAGGAGAAGTCTCCCTGACTTCAGTGGTGGCCTCCACTTCTGCAGAGGAGAAGTCTCCCTGATTTCAGTGGTGGCCTCCTCTTCCTGCAGAGTAGAAGTCTCGGCAGCTGGAGTCTCAACTCCTTCCGGCTGGGTCAACTCTTGCATCATCTCCTCGATATGCAGGGAGGTTGGAGCCTCGGTATCCTCAGCTAATCCTGCAGCATAAAAGGAGAATGTTAAAGCCTCCTCTTCAAAATGAAAAGGGAAATCAGGTCAGAAGGTGAAAAGAGTACCTTCAGCAGGAGCAACCGCTGGTGGTAACATCGTCGCCGGCTCACACCCATGTATTTCCTCCTCCGAGATGTGTGAGAATTTGCTCGGATCAGGAGGAGCGGGTTCGTCACCATAGTCGACCTCATCCTCAAAATCGCTTTCCTCTGCGGATGAGGAAGACCACAATTCAACGTGAGAGGCCTTGGTAGCCGGAGCCTTGCCTCTAAACACCCCAGTGGTAGGGCTGGGGTCAACCATCCGAGGACTGGAGATGAAGACAGAAGGAGACCCAGGCTGTTGTGCCTCATCCCTCCTCTGAGCTGAGGAAGACTTAAGCTAAGCTGAGATCCCCAGAATCTCAACATCGCATCCGCTTATTATATCGACCTCGAGCTGCTCGGTCTCGTCAGTGGCGGTGGGTCTGTCAGCAGGCTCCCCTTCCTCTGCAATCCTGAGGCTCCTGCGGTGTAACCTGCGGGCATGGACTAAGGGAGTGTCATCCTTGTCCACCTCTTCCTCCCTCGGCTCCCCAACACCAGAAGGGATGTCCGCGGATTAAGAAACTGCAGCCGTCAAGTCTCTCCGGACCTTCTTTGGGGCAGGCTCAGCAGTGGAAGTAGAGCCTTGACGACGCTTGCTCACCGTCTGTCGAGCCCTTGTAGGTCGCGGCTCCGCCCTTGTTGCTCGCGGCTTCTCCCTTGACCTTCTCCCGACCTCCCTCAGAGCCTTCAGGTACTGCTCGACGCCTCGCGAGCGTTTACCGGACTCAGACCTTGCTTCGAGATTTGCATGATACTCTCAATGCATGAATACTCCGGAACAAAGTATGGTGTCTGGTTGACTTGGAAGTACCAGGAGCAGAAGCTGAAGCTCATACGGCACTTTGATCCCTCGATAGGTAGACGGAAAGTTGCTTCTGTCCCTCCGGCCACACTGTAGTACCAAGCCCGAGCACCTTCGAACAAGTTCCCTTCGAAGGCGAGTCGAGCATTGGGATTGCCGACATAGAGTTGATCGTAGCCGAACTGTCGGGCGAAACGATTCGGCTTGTACGGCTCGATTGTGCATGAAGTCCCTTGCCGGAAAAGCACATATCCGGGCCGAATGTTGATCAACCACCAGAAGACCCCCGTGGACAACCTCGTGAAGTCATCTGGGCCCGCGAAATCAGTAAATAGATCCCCGAAAGATGCACCAGGGATCTCGGGGAAGCAGCGATTGAGCTGGTAGTTCGAAGCATCTGAAATGCACTTCCGGACGAAATACATATAAGTATTACGCCAGTCCGAACCCTCCAACCGCTGTACAAAGGGGCGAAACCCTCACTCCAAGGCACCGGCGTCATCAGGGAAGGGCAGTGCATCACGTACCAAGCCATGAGGTACGTGTAAGGCAGCTTGATCCGAGGGTTGGGGCGCTTCACCGTCGGCTTCCCCTCTGAGTCAAGGATCGGCTTGCCATGGGAGTCGACAGCCTTCCCTGCCTCGTAGAAAGCCTGGGTTAACGCCCGCAACCCGCTCTGAATGCCAGCCGCCACGGCCGGAAGAAGGGCTATGGGACTGCCATGGGCTAGGAGCACCGCCGGGTACACCACGTCGGCAACAATGACTTCATGTGGCAGCGTGGGCACCACACAACGCTTCAGCCACAGCATGAAGAAGCCCGCCAACAATGCTCGATCGGAGATAGGGGTCCGGGCTTGATGGTGAAAGCTTTCGAAGACCATGTCAGGTTCGAAACCGTCCTCGTTCGAAACCGTGGTGTAGAAGCCTTCAGGAGCCTGGGCGATCCTGTCGTCAATTTTCTTGTCGGAGCTGGGAGCCAGTCGGGTTATTGGATGGTCTTTCTTATTGACATTGTTGAACAAGTAACTGGCCCAAGACAGCTGCTTGATTCCTCCCGACCTCCAAGTGGTTATCTGGCCGCAAATATGGAAGTGACATAGCACCTCCCAATAAGTCTCGTACATTTGAGGAGACCCTTTCTTCATAAGGTTGAGCTCCTCAGTGGTTGGGATATATTCCTCATAGGGAGAATTCCCTGTTGCCAGCCCCGAGACCTCATGCAACTCGTGCAGTGCAAGGCCCATCTCTCCGACCGGGGTGAAGAATGTCCCCGTCAAAGAATTGTAACGCTCCAGGACCCCGAAGAAGTTCTGAGAACTCGGCGGGATGCCATACTGCACGGCCCTGACTGCTGGGTACAGTCCCACATGCTCTAGCAGATCTCCAAGATCGGCAAGGACGAAGCTCACCATCCTGCACCACCAATACTTCTCGGTGGAATGAACCCACCCGGGCGCACGGAACTCAACAGGAAAATCACCCTCCGCTTTCATAAACGCGTTAAGGAAGGTAGTGCCGAGTTTTGGTATCTCTCCAACTGGGAGCTCGGACTTGCGCGACCCGGGGAACAGGCCGAGAACCGCCCTATCATGACCATCATGACGGTATACCTTCTGGGAGCCCAAGTCACCGAGGGTAATCTCAGGGACATATCAGGAAACGTCCCATTTCATCTTCCGAGGGACGGACATGTGCTGGAGATAAGACAGCGGGAACATCCTCTCCATGTCTGGAAGAAAGAATCTTCTATCCCCTATCTGACGGAGCCATCTATAATTTCCATCATACATGGAATAGCCGCCATCACTATACGATCTACGAAGAAGAAGGCAGGCTTCTCCAGCTTGACGCGATCATCCGTTGTGAATGCTGCATCGGTCATAAGCACCCGAAGGGTCGTCATATCAACATTGGAAAGCCTCTTCTGGCGCTCCTGCGACCTGTCAGCAGTCACAGGTACTGTCCTTCGTAGCACAAAGGCCAGATCACGGTCAGCACCACCTACATGTCCAAAGTGGCGCTTCTTGGCGAGTGGGGCAGAAGGGTGTGGTACTGCAAAAGAAAAGGACACTTAATCAGACACCTTATCAGAAGCGAAAAAAAATGCTAAGTGTCTATAGTCCAGACGCAGAAGAAATACTGGACGCAGGAATTATCAAATCCGCGTCCAGACCTGCGAATCTGCGTCCAGACGCAGAAGAAATACTGGACGCAGGAATTATCAAATCCGCGTCCAGACCTGCAAATACGCATCCAGGCGTGAGACCCGCGGGATCAAATCCGCGTTTTGCAAACTAAGACTTATGAAAAATCTCTAAGTACTTGGGCTCAGGTGCAAGATTCATCAAAAACCTGCACCTGATGAAAAATCTTCAAGTCCGCGTCCGAACCCTTCACAATTAGAAATATTCTAAGTGAAGAATCCGAAATGCAGGACTCGCTGGCACCGGGTCATCAAACCCGCGCCTTGGTTATCAACTCAAAGACCGCGTCTGAGACCGCGTCTGAGAATCAAACACGGTTTGTTTTCTGTGTTGACGGTTCTGTGTTAATGGTTCTCCTCCAAAAGATATCTTTTTGGGGTTCCATGAGCTTCCAGTAATGGTGAAGTTCAAGCCTAAACGGTATTATACCTGGGAAAAGGACTTTCTGCGTGGAGGAACCGCCCCTCTGGGCCTCGGTGACGGTCGCTCTTGAAGAGGATGCGGTTGGCTTGGTCTTAGGTGCCATTGGTGATTAAGAATCCAGTAATGGAGATGAACAGAGAAAGAAGAACTCTTTTTCTTAAAAACTCTAAACAAATGCGCTCGGAGAAGAAGAGGTATCTCTCTGACTGTTGCCATTTATAGGCACAAGGATTCGCGAAGATACGCGGCGCGTGGCTCGATTAGTTCTGCAGCGAGTCATCGCTTGACGCGTGGAACAGATCAATTTTAATGTATCGCGAAGATCGCGCACCATGGCTCTGCAGCGAGTCATCGCTTGACACGTGGAACAGATCATTTAATGAACCGGGAAGTCCGCGCGTCAAAAGGTGATGTCCCGTCGGTTCCCCAGGCCAACTGGCAGTGCAATCATGACATGGCACAGATTCGCACCCGACGGCCGCGCCTCTTCGATAGACATGCCCCGTCATCACCGCCATAAATGCATTCAAAAAGTCGCATCTCTCTAAGAAGTTCGCGTCTTTCCAGCCCGGCTGAACATCGCGTCTGCTTTATGGAAGATCAGTCGCGTTTTTCATTTGCCAAAAGACGCACCCCATGAAAGTCGCGTCTGTAAAGCAGTACTATCTCTGCTCTTCAAAAAGAACTGGCGTTCAGTCCTTGCTTCTGCAAATCAGTTCAACAGTACACTGGCACAAGCAGACGATCGTCCACTCCTGGCTTAAAGCGCGTCCATGACAGACTAAAAGCAATCGGGGAGGTTTAGACTGTGTATCTAGACACTCAACACGATCAATTCTGGTGGCCTCAAAGAGTTCAACAGCACACTCACAAAGACCAACTCCAGATAAGATCAAACCCGAAGCATTAACAGTCCAGTCATAACGGCGAACTCAGCTAGAGTCCAAAGTATTTCGAAATCCGTCCCAGTTAACTGCGGAATATCGAAAACTTTAGAGGGGGTTCTGTAGGCTGTCTAAAAATCACTAAAAGACAAGCCATTAAAAAGCAGAGTATTAAGTTCTAGACGCGTGGGCTCGACACCCGCGTCTCAACATCAAGGCGCGTGGGCTCGACACCCGCGCTCAACATCAAGGCGCGTGGGCTCGACACCCGCGTCTCAACATCAAGGCGCGTGGGCTCGACACCCGCGTCACAACATCAAGGCGCGTGGGCTCGACACCCGCGTCTCAACATCAAGGCGCGTGGGCTCGACACCCGCGTCTCGGTTATTACCGCCCTGGTTATGGGGCCAGTCACCGCCCACATAGCGGGGAGGTCAGCCCCTCGTTGTGGAGCGTTTTTAGGGGGCACGTTCACCCTGGAACCCCTATAAATAGCCCCGTCGCTATTGAAGAAGGGGTCGGATTTTCTTTAGTCAGACGACAACAAGACAGAGACAGGAGAAAGAGAGCTAAACTCTTCAACAAGCTCGCTGCGTACGAGTTGTCCTTTGCCTACCTTCTCTTTGAGAGTTTTGGTAGACAAGAGCTGTGTTACTCCTTCTACCAACCAAAGAGAAGATCCCTGACGATCCCGACGGTCATCCAGTCAACGGAGAACAAGATTCACTCTCCACCGCCACACGAAGAACCCAGCATTAAACAAAGGGAGAATTCAAGACTCAACATCCTCCCTCCCTTGTAACTGGAAGGGAAACAGTTTTGTTGTAATTTTTCATCTGATTCAAGGAAATTTTACAGCACCTCTTTTCTCTTTTTTTTCGGCGCGTACAAGGGGTCGTCGTCTTCTTCCACAATTAGATCCCCTTGAGAATGCTTTTGCATCCGGCTAAAGATGTCTTCGTCAGCGACTCCACAATGAGCTGCTTCAGGAGTGTTTTCCATATCGGGGAACAAATAATCTCTCCAGCTCTTCAAGCTGCATGAAGTTCCCTTACTGCTTCCATGCATACTTGAGCAATTGTACAAATGGCACATTTACTCCCGGTAGGTCTCAAACAAGGCGGGCTCCTGCTTCTCCAGAAGAGCCAATTCGCCTCGAACGGGAAGTATTCTTCATATGGGAAAGATCCCAAGGGCAGAGCAGAGACTTCCCACATCTCATGCAGAGCCATACCCAATTCGCCAACAGGGGTGAAGAAGGTCCCTGTAACCGGGCAGTATAACTCAAAGATGGCGTAGAAGTTCGCTACGCTCATCTGAATGCCATAGCAGGTCGCCCTGATGGCCTCATAAAGATTCAGCCTCTCCAGATCCTCCTCAAAATGAGCAAGGACATACAAGGTCAAATCCCTCCACCATGCCTTCGGAGGGTGAATCCACCCTAGAGTTCTGAAATCAGTGGCTGGATAGTTGCCACGAACCTTAAGAATTGATTTCCAAAGGTCTGAGCCACCACAGGATTTTCTCCCACTGGGATGTCTCGCGATACATTCTCAGGGTGTAGACCCATTATGCAACGAGGAGGCCCCGCCCTTGTATAACCAGGTGAGGGAAGTATCAATTTCCCTACGTGAACGGAGTCAGTACTCCGACTCACTTGCCACTGCATCTTCCGAGCCTTCGTCACGCATTGGAAGAAAGACAAGGGAAAATGCCGCTTGTTAGACGGAAGATAGAACTTCTCGCCATCCAATTAGAAAATCCACTGCCCCTCTCCGGCTAGCAGCTGGCGATCATGGTCTGGCGTCGCGTCTCCAAACATGAAGTCGGGCTTCCGATAGATTCTTCTGTCAGAATCTTCAAGGGGAGCAGTTGTTAAGATGCTCCTCATGGTGCGTTGATCCCCACCATAAATAAGTGTATCTCGAGCAGGAGAGCTCCGCTCGCTGAAAAGCAAAGCCTGCCCTTGGAACTATAGGCTGACATTGCCGTCTAACCCCCTGGTTGTGCCGAAGAGACTGTTCAAAGGACCAGGAGTGTAATGCACTGCAAGAACAAAGAAAAATCATGATTAGTTCATCAGCCGAACAAGGGCTAAAACAAGAAAGCAAAATTTAACAAGGCATAGCCTCGCTCTCTGAGCGAAGCTGGCCTAACGATAGCTTCGCAGCTGCAGTATAACTCTGCATTCCATACGAAGGCAGGATGCAGGAAAATATCCAAGTGTTAGCTTCGCTCTGGAAGCTTAGCTTCGAACAACAGAATGCGACAAAGCCCCAAGGGCTAACTTCGTCAGAAGGGCATTACGGTCCTTTTCTGTCAAATTTCAAAGGACAGCTTCGCATCCTGTCATTCAACAGGATGTGAACCGCCTAAGGGATAGCTTCGCTTGGAAGCTTAAAGAAGAACTCTTCAGTTCTTGGATTCCCGATCAAGGAATCAAGGAAAATTCAGGGAATCGGACTCCCTAAAATTACAAGATCATGATTGATCTCGTTCTAGATTCATTTAAGGACAGCCAGGAATCGGCTTTAAAGGAGAGACGATAGTCTCTAATCAAAAGGGAAAGTTTCCTACCGGCGATTGGTCGTTCGATGATCGGAGGAGGAGGACCCTCCGTTGCAGAGGTAGCGACCTCTTTTCCCGCTCGTCTCTTGGGAGCCATTGAAGAACTGTGAAAGTTCTTAAACTCTTGAATGAAGAGGGAAGAGGAAGAAAAAGAGTCAAGTGCTCTGTAAAAATTTTAAAGAGAAGTGATCCTTTCTCTCTCAGCCCGATCGGGCTTTTATAGGCCGATGATCGCCTGAAATGACGCCTCGAAAAGAGCACAGGCTGTCGTTTCAAATTAATTTGAAACGGCACCTAAAGCGCCTTCTCGAGAAGCGCTGATTCAGCCCCGCTAAGGGCTAACTCCGCCACAAGTCAAGTGCTGACTTAGCGCGACGTATTGATAACTTCGCCAAAAAGCATGCCTTATCTCCGCTAAAGGCACAGTCCGAACTTCGCGGAAAATTTATGCTAGCTTCGCTGGAAGCTCATCCCTGATTCAGAAAGGATTGTCTTTAACTTCGCATAGCTCCGCTGAGTCAATTCAAAATGAAGGCAAAGCAAAAATCAGATGAGCAGAAAATAAACTTTCATTGATTTAAAAGGGAAGGTACAATGATACTACTACATCAAGGTTGTGTTACATACAACAAAATCATTTACTCAAAAGGCATACAAGTGGTCCTTTCTACTTTCAAGCCAAACCAACTGGACACGAAAGGCCTCCCTTCTGTACAAGGCCGTAATCCTTCGCATAATGGCAGATGGTGTCACCAGGACAGATGGTGCCACCAGGAAGTTGAACCTTCCGTAATCAAAATTGGCGAAGGACCGATTGCCATAAGAAGGCTGGATCTTCTTTGATGAAAATTGGCAATGAAGGATCCGAGACCTTACAGGTGACGTCCGCTTTCCCGAAGGGTATCATCTCGGATAAGCGACTACCAGCCTCGCCTCGAAGTGGATCATCTCGGATAAGCGACTGCCAACCTCTTCTGGGAACACACATCAGTTGCCCCAGTTTGTTCCTCCTGCTTAGGATTAAAGTTTCGACTGGAAAAGCAAGAGGCAACTTTCTGGTCTCTTTCATCAAGTCCAAGATTGGTGAACATAGCTGACTGCGATGCAAACTGAAACAAGTTAGCAGTAAGTCAAAGGAAAAGCTAAAAAAAACGCTAAGTCAAATTCCTTAGGGTTGATTGCTAAAAGAAAGGAACAATCAAAGAGTTTAAGAGATTACCGTGTAGCTTGTGGCTAACGGGTCGTGTCCACGAGGAGGAATGCGATAGAAGATTTTCGGTGAATCGTTTAAAAATAAGGAATTGTGTTTGTTTGTTTTTATGAAAAAGAGAGTGGAAAGAAAGAGATGATTAAAAGAGAAATTGCAACTTTTAGAAAGGTTTTAGAGAAGGTGATTTAGAAAGCTTGAGAATTATTTTGTTGTTTTTAATAATGAAGCAAATCTGGGCTCACTATCTCACTACTCAATTGTTCATTCTCTATTAAAATATCAAGTGCCTCAAAGTGATCATTTGCAAAACTTAAAGTTAATTTTTAGAAAGCTTTAAGTAAGCACATGAGATGGTTAGAAGAGTTGAGTCTTTTCTTCAAGAAATCGTTAAAATTGAATGTTAAAACATCAAGCGCGAAGAAGCAAGAATGAAGTAAAAATAATTCAAGTGATGTTCATGAAAGAAGTGAGAATTCAACAATCCAAACCCATCCTCATGTGCCTTCAAGAACACTTTCAAAAAGAAAGGCTTTTAAGTGAGGCATGCATATGATTCATTGGGTCTTTTTCTTTTAAAACAGAAGAGAAGAAGAATAAGAGAGAGTTGTGATAGCGAGCCCAGAAAATCGTTTAGTTATCCATAGAAAACAACGAAGAAAACATAGACATAATGCAAACCATACCGTACTGCAAGTGGAAGAAAACTTGGCTCGACTTTTGTATTGATGTCACTTCAATCTTCAAGTACAAGTGCTCAATTCCTCTCTCTCACAAGTTTTGATACTGGACTATAAAGTAAATAACAAGATTACAACTTTTGTGCTAGCTAACAAAGAGCCTAAATCCTAAGAAAATAAACACAAAACTTAATCCTAATCTTCGCTCCATTTTTCTTTGCTGAAACCTATATTTATAGCCAAACCCTAACAGGTAGGATCCTGGGAAGATTGGGGAAGCAAACGCTCCCCCAACAACTATAAGATAGCCGCAGAAACGTGGCTTGGGCCACATTTTCGCGGCCTTGGTGTGGCCAGGTGGCCACACCAAAGGGGGGGATGCTCCTGGTTTGATGGGTATCCCGTATCTCCTTCTGGTTTTCTTATTTCTGCTCCAAAACGTTGACGAAACAGTCTTGATTGTGTGACTTCAATCGCTCGATTCAGGGAGGATTCTTCTCAACCTCTTGATATGCCAAGATTTAGCCCTGATTTCTTCATTTCGAATTTATTCTGAATTAATTCAGAGTTTGATGGGCTTTTGGGCTTGTTTCTCTTTTTCTTTCTTTAAGCACTTGGGCCTACATTTAGCAAAGAAAAAAAAACTTATTAATAGGATTTATTAGCTAACAAGTATGGTAAGGTGACAATATAAATGCAATATATGTGACAAATCACACCCCCACACTTATCTTTTGCTCGCCCTCGGAGAAAACATCAGACTAATTTTAATCAATTATTAGACCACTTTCGCAGGTCACTCGATTGCACTGAGCATGTGCAACAAGCCGTTAAACCTCTAGGTTACCCCTAGAGGACGAGTTTTGTCTCGTGAGGGTTTTCAGTGGATTGCACCCACAAAATCCAAAAGAAAGAGAAAGAAGTTAGTATTTTCGAAAGCATTTTTTTTTATTTTTAGGAAAACATATTTGAAGTATATTTGTGAGAGTTTAAGTAATCTATAAGTTATAGGAATATCAAATTTTTTATTCCTAAACTTAGTCTCTATTCAAAAACATGTCATCAATTAAAGTAAGGTGTCAATTGTACTTCTCATCTAGTCTATTAATTTACCCTGAGTCGTATGTACCATCGTGACTGCGAAGTTGACTAAGGGTTCTTTAACATTAACTCCTATGCCTTATATTATTTATTTTTGGTGAAATTTATTTCTCAATTTCATTAGGCTTTCTAATCTGCCCATGTAACGAGCATTCAGTCGGTGACACCCAAACCGGACAGTTTTAGGGCACCAGGTGAGAAAACACCCAAAGGACTTAAACACTCGAACAGATAAGGCCACGAAATCAAGGTTTTTATTTATACAATGTACTCCTTTTAGGCGTGAATACTTATGCTTCATGAGGCATAAATACCCAGCTTAATCAGAGGATTTATATACACATTTTTTTTCAAACTTATCTAATTATCTTTTGCATAAATATAAAGGCTTACTTAGGCTAAAGCACCTAGCTAATCAATAATTAGACTTGGTTTTTTTTATCATCATATTTTTTATAAAGCAAAAGAGTCTCTGTTTTTAAACCCTAAGTGTGTAAGTGTATTAAGTGTGCATATTTCATTAAGGTAAAGATCAAGACTAAATTACTTTCACAAATTTTCTTCCTGACCCTAAAAATCAAACAAGTTATCTTATTTTGACCAAGTGTAAGAAATCCTAATTATGATTCTCCTATTCCTTAAATTGACTTAATTTCTTACAAAAAAATATCAAATATTGTCTACCCCTTTCAACAAGTTATATATATATATATATATATATATATATATATATATATATATATATATATATATATATATATCTATTTTTTTTCTTTTTTTTTATATATATCAGTCATGTTAGAACCCTCCCCCACACTTATCTCATGCATTGTCCCCAATGTATGAAAGAAATGTATAATTGCATGAAATAAAATGGAAAGGAGGAAAGTTACCGATACATTGGGTCAAAAAGACCCATTGCCGTTTCATTTACCGGCACCGATTCCAAGAAAGGTTTAAGGCGTTGACCATTTACCTTAAAGTCATTTCCATTCTTGGTGTCACTGATCTCAACTGCACCGTGTGAAAACACGGTTTTTACAACGAATGACCCAGTCCATCTCGATTTCAATTTTCCTGAAAAAAATGAAGCCTAGAATTATAGAGTAAGACTTTTTGTTCAGGGACAAAGGTTTTTCTTATGATGTGCTTGTCATGGAAAATCTTGACTCTATCTTTAGTGATCCTAGCATTTTCATAGGCCTCATTTCTCAATTCCTCCAATTCGGAAATTTGTAATTTCCGAAGGTCACCGGCCTTAGTCAAGTCAAAATTCAACTGCTTGATTGCCCATAAGGCTCGGTGCTCTAACTCAACAGGCAAGTGACAAGGTTTGCCATAGACTAACTATAGGGAGACATTCCTAGAATCATCTTGAAAGCGGTCCTGTAGGCCCATAGAGCATCTACAAATTTGATGGACCAATCTTTCCGGTTTTGGTTCACAGTTTTCTCCAATATAAGGTTGACTTGTCTATTTGAAACCTCAACTTGCCCACTAGTTTGAGGATGATAAGGTGTGGACAACTTGTGAGTTATGGCATACTTTCGCATAAGAGCTTCAAAAGATCTATTGCAAAAGTGAGTGCCATTATCACTGATGATAGCACGAGGGTTCCGAAGCAGGAAAAAATGTTCTCTTTCAAAAACTTTATGACAACTTTGTTATCATTAGTTTTACAAGAATGGCTTCTACCCACTTGGACACGTAATCCACAGCAACCAATATGTATTGGTTCCCAAATGAAGAAGGAAATGGACCCATAAGTCAATGCCCCAAACATCAAAGAGTTCTATTTCTAGAATTGGGTTTAGGGGCATCATATGTCGATTTGAAATCCTTCCTACCATTTGGCATCTAGGGCACGTCTTGCAAAATTTATAAGCATCCTTGAGCAGAGTGGGCCAATAGAACCCACTTTGTAGCACCTTTTCAGCAGTCTTGCGGGGACCAAAGTGTCCACCGCATGCAAGTTCGTGACAGAAAGATAGAACACTCTTAACCTCCTCATCGGGAATGCATGTCCTGATAATTTGGTCAGAACAGTACTTGAAAAGATATGGTTCCTCCCAAAAGAAATACCGGACTTGGATAAGAACCGTAAACATCATTTTTGGACCAATGAGACGGTGTTTGGTTTGTGACTAAGTAATTCACTATATCAGCAAACCAAGGTTCCCTAGAGATAGTTAAGAGATGTTCATCAGGAAAATCCTCATTTATGGGTAATTCGTTGCATGGAGAATTAGGGATCAGGGAGAGGTGGTCAGCAATGACATTTTCTACCATTTCTTATCTCGAATCTCAAGATCAAATTCTTGAAGAAGGAGGATCCAACGAATGAGTGGGGCCTTGGCATCCTTCTTCATCATGAGGTACCTAAGCGCAGAATGATCGGTGAAGATGGTGATTTTGGACCCTAATAGGTAGGGACGAAACTTCTCTAAGGCAAACACTACTGCCAAGAATTCCTTCTCAGTCGTAGTGTAGTTCAGTTGAGCATCGTTGAGAGTCCTACTAGAGTAGTAGATCACATGCTGCTTGTTATCAATGCGTTGTCCTAGGACAGTGCCTATGACAAAATCGGAAGCATCGCACAGGATCTCGAACGGCTTAGACCATCCGGTGCAGATATGATTGGTGCAGAAATAAGCTCTCTCTTAAGCTTCTCCCAAGAATTTATGCATTCAACATCGAAAGTGAAGGACACATCCTTAGCTAACAGATTAGTCAAGGGCCTAGCAATTTTGCTAAAATCCTTGATAAATCTTCGGTAGAAACCAGCGTGTCCTAAGAAAGATCTAATGTCCTTAGCGCATTTGGGCATGGGAAGCTTAGCAATAACCTCAATTTTGGCTCTATCCACTTCAATTCCTTTCTTGGAGATCTCATGACCCAAGACAATTCCATGTTTTACCATGAAGTGGCATTTCTCCCAGTTCAGTGTCAGATTTTTTCTCAGCATAACGTTGGAGGACGAGTTCTAGATGGTGGAGACATTGAGTGAATGAATCTCCGTAGATGGAGAAATCATCCATAAAGATCTCTAAGAATCGTTCTACCATATCAGAGAAAGACTCAACATGAACCGTTGCTGGGGCATTGCATAAGCCGAAGGGCATTCGACGATTAGCAAATGTCCCAAATGGACATGTAAACGTAGTCTTTTCTTGGTCCTCAGGAGCGATAGGGATCTGGTTATAGCCCGAGTAACCGTCCAAGAAACAGTAATACTCGTGATCCGCCAAACGTTCAAGCATTTGATCAATGAAGGGAAATGGAAAATGGTCCTTACGAGTTGCAGCATTCAGTTTCCTATATTCGATGCAAACTCGGATCTTTGTGGGAAGTCGAGTTTGAACCAACTCTTTGTTCTCGTTTTCCACTACGGTGAAACCGGATTTCTTCGGACCGCGTGGACAGGACTGACCCATTGGCTATCAGAAATGGGATAAATTATCCCATTATCTAAGAGTTTTATGATTTCAGCATGAACAGCCTCTTGCATTATAGGTTTAACCTACGCTGCGGGTCTCTCTTAGGTGTGGCATCTTCATTAAGATGAATGCGATGTTGAACGATGATTGGACTTAATCCCTTGATATCAGTCATAGTCCATCCAATGGCTTCCCTATGTTTTCTTAGAATAGCTTTCAGGTCTTCTTCTTCCCCGTCATTTAAATGGGAGGCAATGATGACAGGAAAGGTCTCTTGTTCGCCTAGATAGGCGTACTTGAGATGCGCAGGTAGGGCTTTCAATTCTAAGGAAGAGGAAGGCTCACTGGTAGGACTAATCAAATCTGTTGGCTCCAATGTTGGTGAAATAGGGTTTGAAGCCCAATTCATAGCAGAATCTACAACCTGATCAAGATTAAAGTCATCAGACTCTAACCCGAATTCACACTCTGTTTCTAATTCCATTTCTTCTCCATGTTCACTTGTCAAGTTCTCAATTAGGTTGACTTCAAATGTTTGGTCCTCTATATCGCAGGGTTATTTTCCTAGATTGAAGATATTGACTTCTCTAGTCATGTCTCCAAAGGTTAACCTCATGGACCCATTCCTACAATTGATGATGGCATTAGCAGTAGTAAGGAATGGTCGCCATAGGATAACAGAGTTTGAGCCCTATGATAGAGTTGGACACAGGTTGTGTCTCCAGAACTATGAAATCGACAGGGAAAATGAACTCTCCTACCCGGATCAGGACATTATTAATCTCCCCTTTTGGAACTTTAACAGAACGGTCAGCCAGTTGGATGGTGACTCGAGTTGGACTAAGATCGCCCAACCCAAGTTGTTGATAAACAGAGAATGGAAGCAAGTTGATACTTGCCCCCAAGTCAAGAAGTGCACGACTAATCTCGGCTTGTCCTATTGTGCAGGCAATGGTGGGACTACCTGGATCCTTGTACTTGACAGGGATAGGACCCGATATTAGCTCACTAATGTTAGTGGCTAAGAAGACCTTCTTTGGAACATTAGTCTTTCTCTTCTTGGTGCACATGTCCTTAAGAAACTTAGCATAGGAAGGAACTTGTTGGATGGCATCAAGAAGTGGCACATTTATCTTCACTTGGTTAAATATCTCGATTATCTTGTCCATGTGAGGATTTTGCTTATTGTTTTTCAGCCTATTAGGAAATGGTACTATAGGCTGGCGCACCTGGCTGGCTGACTTGTCTTTTTCAGATTCGTCAGAATTGAAAGAAATTGGATTAGATGAAGTGGATGCTTGATTGTGGTTGTGCTGAATGGGATTGGTTGGTGCTGACACTTGGTTATCAACTCTCTTTCCTAACCTCAATGTATGCACAGCATTACATTGATTAAATGAATGATCCTCAGCCAAATGAGCTTGTTGAGAATTCCTCGGATTGGTGACTGGCTGACTAGGCAGGGTACCCTTTTGTCTCTCATTTTGTGGAGTAGCTAGTTGACTCATTTGAACCTCTAACCTCTAGATAGTTTGCATGAGAGAATCTTGTTTTTCATATTATCTCTCCATGTTTCTTTCAAAGTCAGTCATTCTCCTTTCTAATTGAGGATTCTGGAAGGAGGATTGTGGAGCTTGGTTAGAAAAGTTCTGTTGATAGTTTTGGAAGTTAGGTGGATGGTTGGGAGAATTATTATGAAAATTAGAAAAGTTGGGCTGATGATTGGAAGAATTATTACCATGATGGAAGTGGCTAGCATGATTTGATCGTGAATGGTCATTGTTGTTTTGGCTCCATGAGAAATTAGGGTGATTTCTCCAGCCGGGATTGTACGTTGGTGCGTAAGGATTGTTGTTCGGCCTTGAAAAGGCCGCATTCATCGGTTCATGGTAGGGTTGCTGAGCCTGAAACACAGGGCACTCCTCGAACACATGATTCATGGCTTGACAATAAGTGCAGCCCAGGGTTGGAAATTGGTTCAGGCTGACTTGATTGACTGGACTTGGTTCTTTCATTTCTAGAGCTTCCAGTCTTCTAGCCAGGTTAGCTAACTTAGCCTCATTAGCGATGGACGATTCGATAGAATGGAGACCTCCTTTTGAAGAGATGGAGTTAGGATTCCTAGAGGTCTCACTAGCAGATTCCCATTGGATGGTCTTCTCAGCTAGATTTTCATACAAATCCCTTCCTTCATCTTCATCTTTCTGCAAGAAACCCCCTTGGCACATACTTTCTAAGAGGGTTTTGGTGGAATAGTCTAAACCGTCATAAAGAATTTGGCATTGTCACCATTTCTCTATTCCATGATGTGGACATTGGACAATGAGGTCTTTAAAGCGTTCAAAGTACCTCCAGAATGGTTCACTAGGTTCTTACTTGAATTGCATGATCGTCTTCCTAATGAGAGCGGTTTTATGGATTGGATAGAATTTCTGCAAGAAGACCTTGATGAAAACCATCCCAGGATGTGATAGAACCGGACGCTAAGCTGTAGAGCCACTTCTTTGCTAGGTCCTTAAGTGCGAAAGGGATAAATCTCAACCTAATAGCATCGTCTACAAGGTGTGGAATTTTCATCATTAGACATACTTCCTCAAATTCTCTTATGAAGAAGTAGGCATCTTCGGACTCTAGGCCATGAAACTTGGGGAGTGTGTTGATGAATTGAGGCTTGAGCTCAAAATTGTATTCACCAACCGATGGAAGTAGAATGCAAGATGAAGTGAGGTCCTAATGGGGTAGAACCTATCCTGCAGTGATGTTGATTGAGTCATTACCGGATCTGGTCTTGGTTCAAACTGGGTGTGATGTGGTTTCTAGTCAACCTAGATGAATTAGGGTCTCTCGACCACACTTGCATACAAAAACACAATCACAAACACACAAGTTCAACCAACGTGTTGGCCCGAAGGCCCATCACTCTAGTTTTGTGATGATCAACTCATGTAGTTATAGTACTAATGATCTTGTGTTTAATTAGTTTCAGATTTGTGATCAAGATCTTAGTAGGTGTGTAGCTTCAACAAAGGATTTAAAGTCAAGTTTTGGAGCTAGCACGGTTTGATTCAAGAGCTTGAGCATCAAGACCACATCAAGTACTCAAGAGGAGTCTAGCTCTATGGATCGTATTTGGACCAAGTCAAGAAGATGAGAAGACTTCAAGTGAATACTTCATGAAGACTTGTGTCTAGGTTTGTTTTTATAAGATTTTGTTTTTAGATTAAAATGTAAAAGATAGAATAGTTAGTGGATTTCTCAAGTATATCTATACACACACACTCTTGATATAGATAGGTTTTTCATAAAAGAATTTTTCATTTTGAAAAAATGCAAAAGAGTTTTCTTTTTGAAAATACCGTTTTTGGTTTTTGGTATTCAAAGTATACATGTCTTTAACCAAAACCATGTTTAGTGCTTAATGTCAAAAACATAGATATTTCATCTTGTTTGTGTAGTGGATCATATCCATACACTCTATGCTTCAAAGAGTTTTAATATCTTGTTTTGTATTTGGAGAAGTTTTGGGAAAAAAAAAAAACTTTGGAAAAATACAGTTTTCATTTTTAAGCCAAAATTTTCAAGTTACAAAAATAGTCCAAATTATTTGTAACATGTCTTGATTTTATGCAAGCATGTTTGTTTTCAAAGAATATTGGTAAAACTATTTTTGTAGATTTTTCATGATTTTATGGGATTTTAATTGAGCCAAAATGACCAAGTTTTTCTTTCCCTAAAAACCTGACCTAGCTTCAGCCGGTCGACCGGGCCGGTCGACCGCGCGACGTGCACAGACGTGCACGAGTCTGGCTGGAGGGCCGGTCGACCGGGACGGTCGACCGTCCAGAGAGTTTTGCTCTCTGGAAAGCCTCGGTCGACCGGACGGTCGACCGCAGAGAGTCTGCTCTCTGTTCCAGAGGTTTGGTCGACCGGGCCAGTCGACCGCTGCCCCAACGGTCAGAAATCTGACCGTTGGCGGTCGACCGGGCAGTCGACCGTCAGGCCATCTGGCTCCCAACGGCTAGTTTTTCTAGCTCTATAAATTGGGACATTTGGGGGCTGTTTTCTTTAAGATATTTTAGTGGGTTTTGAGCCAGTTTTTCCTACTTCATTAAAAGAGTTTTCTCCACTAAATTGAGAGCAAATATTTCCAATCAAAAGGAGAGTTTATCAAGAGTGTTTAAAAGTGAATTTCTTGAGTTTTCCTCCACCATCTCAATCCTTGTTTTCTCACACAACACTTGAGCCATCCATTGCTATATCTACCTATAAGGATTTATTGTGAGAGGATTTTAGGTGATCAAGAGTTGTGATCACCAAAGTTCATCATTGTTCTTTGTGAGAGCGGACTTGCGGGTTCGCGGGTGTTTCGAGTTCGTGTGTGAACTCCGTGTTTCAGGTGCGGCCTCGGCGAGCTAGAGAGCTTGCGGTGTGTACGGACTAGGGAGTCCGAGAGCTTGTAGGTGTTGCGGCACCGAGTGATCCGTGGGATCGATTCTAGTGGAAATCCTTCAAGTGTGAAGGCGAGGATGTAGAGCAAGGGTGCTCGAACCTCAAAACAAATCCCTTGTGTTTGTGATTGCTCACTCTCTCTCCTCTCTCTATCTCCTTATTTATATCTTGCATGCTTCTATTGTGTTTATCTTTACATGCTTGATATTCTTATTGTGCTTAATTGATATATATGCTTGGGATTGTTTGCTAACACTTGTATTCACCAAGAGAGCCAACGCGGAACCTCAACTCTTATTTAGAGGAATCTTGAGGAGTTAGTCCAGAGCCCTTCACGGAGAATTCGGCTACACTCTTGTGTTATACGTGGTGTTTAGTTTAAATAGTTTGTTTAGGTCATAATAGTTTTTAATTCCATATTTAGTGACCATTAGATTAGCCATCACCTATGTACGCGCCAGAAAAAAGAGAAAGAGGTCTTTACTGTAAAATTTTTCCTTGAATCAGATGAAAAATTATAACAAACTGCTTTTCCTTCCAGTTACAAGGGAGGGAGGATGTTGAGTCTTGAGTCCTCCCTTTGTTTAGTGCTGGGTTCTTCGTGTAGCGGTGGGAGATGAATCTTGTTCTCCGTTGACCGGATGACCGTCGGGATCGTCAGGGAATCTTCTCTTGGCTGGTAGAAGGAGTTGCATAGCTCTGTCTACCAAAACTCTCAAAGAGAAGGTAGGCAAGAACACTCATACGCAGCGAGCTTGACGAAGAGTTTAGCTCTCTTCTGTCTCGGTCTGTCTCTCTCTGTGATCTTCTGATCCTCTTGATGCCAGATGCCTTTCTGATCGCCCTTATGTCTATCCCCTCTCTTCTGATTGTCTCGCCTCATAGCAAACGAGGCTATTTATAGAGGTCCTAGGGGGTGAACGTGGCCCCTAAAAATGCTCCACGATGAGGGGCCAACTTCCCCACTTCCCTACTATGTGGGCGGTGACTGGCCCAATAACCGGGCGGTTATAACCGAGGCGCGGGTCTGGACCCTCGCATCTTGATACTGAGACGCGGGTGTCGAGCCCACGCGCCTTGATGCTGAGACGCGGGTGTCGAGCCCACGCGCCTTGATGCTGAGACGCGGGTGTCGAGCCCACGCGCCTTGATGTTGAGACGCGGGTGTCGAGCCCAACGCGCCTTGATGTTGAGACGCGGGTGTTGGACCCTCGCGCCTTGGTGCTGAGCCTTCGCGTCTAGAACTTGAAACTCTGCTTTTTAATGGCTTGTCTTTTAGTGATTTTTAGACAGCCTACAGAACCCCCTCCAAAGTTTTCGATATTCCGCAGTTAAATGGGACGGATTTCGAAATACTTTGGATTTTAGCCGCATTCGCCTCTATGACTGGACTGTTAATGCTCCGGGTTTGATCTTATCTGGAGTTGGTCTTCGTGAGTGTACTGTTGAACTCTTTGAGGCCACCAGAGTTGATCGTGTTGAGGTCTAGATACACAGTCTAAACCTCCCCGATTGCTTTTAGTCTGTCATGGACGCGCTTTAAGTCAGGAGTGGACGATCGTCTGCTTGTGCCAGTGTACTGTTGAAACTGATTTGCAGAAGTAAGGACTGAACGCCAGTTCTTTTTGAAGAGCAGAGATAGTACTGCTTTACAGACGCGACTTTTATGGGGTGCGTCTTTTGAAAATGGAAACGTGACTGATATTCCATAAAGCAGACGCGATGTTCAGCCGGGCTGGAAAGACGCGAACTTCTTAGAGAGACGCGACTTTTTTTTTTGGAGATGTAAATTTTTATATATCTAAACTGAATATACATACAAAGTCCATGTAAGGACACGGACAACAAACAGCAAAGATCCTATGCTGCAAAACCTGGCAGATTACTGCCTACAAAAGACCCCCAAAACCCATCTTCCTAATCTATTTTGTAACCAGGAAT